>VZTY01025345.1:9038-59254 GCA_013400935.1 Turnix velox
CCCCGCGGGAACACGCCCCCCCGACTCGCCCCTCCCCGGCCCCGCCCCTCACGCAGCTTTGGCGCGACACGCCGTGACACCGCGCGCCGTGCGTCCGGGGCTGTCCCGTATGGTCCCCGACCGCCCTGTACCGCATGTACAGCCCCGCTCCCGTGCCATCCCATACAGTGCCATACTCTCTCATACTGTCCATACCACCCTATCTCATACTATCCCGTACTGGCCCTTACCATCCCACCCTATCCCACTCCATACCATCCCATACTGCCCCTCACTGCCCCATATCATTCCTTACCACTCCCTCCCATACCACTCCATACCGTCTCATACTGTCTCACCCTATACCGCCCTATATCATCCCATACAACCCCATTCCATACTGTGCCGTACTGGATCATATTATCCCATACTGCCTCATCCCATAACATGTCCCACCCCACTCCATCCCATCCCATCCCATAGTGCCCTGTACCATTCCTTACCACCTTGTCCTATACTGTCTCATACTGTTACATTCCATACCAACCCATACCACCGCATACCATATTTTAATACAAACTTAATATTAAAAAAAATAATTTGATTATTTGGGTATAATTAAAAAGGAAACGTATCTCAGCTGGGTCCCACCCTCCTCTGCTGTCCGTCATGGAGCCTGCAGTGATGCCTCATCCTGAAGGTCACATCCCACCAGGCATCGGGGTGCTGTCCCTCCTGCACCTGCTGGGACCAGATGTGAGGCTGCTCTCTCCATTCCTCCCTTCTCCTGGAGCAGTTCCCCACCACTTTGTCCCCTGACAAGGGCCCCACTAGGGGATGGGGAAATTGAAGCAGGTGCTGAGTGATTTCTCCCCTGCTGGCTGGAGCTGTGCTGTACCCTTAAAGCATCATCCCCCATCACCATCCCTGGGTGCTGCAGCGCCGGACGTCCCAGTGTGTCCGGCAGGGAAGGGGTGGGATGGCTGGGGCTGAGGAAATGGGAGAGACCTGGCCAGATTCCCACTCTCCTCCTCCTGCAGCCCCACCTCCCCGCTCCTGCTTAATTCCCCGCCAGGACGGCTGTGCTGCCACCATTGCTGTCCCTGTTTCTATCCTGTCCGTATCCCTGTCCCTGTCCCCGTCCCCACACTTAACTTTCCCCTAGGCTGGTTGTGAGGCTACCATTGCTGTTCCCTTCCCTGTCCTCATCCCAGTCACCACATTTAGCCAGGCCGGCTGTGGGGTCACCATTCTCTTCCCCATCCCTGTTCCGATGATGATCCAGCTGCTGCTGCTGCTTTGTGGAGCCCTGGGCTGTGGGGCAGACACAGTGGGTAAGGCAAGGACATGGTGGTTGGTGGTGGGATGGGAGAGACGTGGGGTTGGGGTGGGAAAGATGTGGTGTTGGCTTAAGGTACACCAGTGGGTGTCAGGGGAAGGGTGGTGGGTGATGTCCAGTGTCTCCTGCAGCCCCACTCACCTTCACCATGCAGCAGTGGACCCGCGTCTCCAAAGGCAGCTCCATCTTCTGGGGGAATGCCAGCTTGGATGGCAGGCTCAGCCACCTCTTGGAGGGGTTTAATGTCACCCAGGTGCTGCCACTGGAACCCTCTGATGCCTGGGCCAGGCGGCAGAAAGAGGTGGTCACCTACCTGAACACCTTCAGACAGCTGGTGCAGCTCTTTAGCAAGGAGAGACCGGTCAACTGTGAGTGGTACCCAGAGGGGCACAAGGAGACACAGCCTGCTTGGGGGGATGGGTCCCACTGGGGAGAGGAAGACTCATGCCCCCCCCTCTCAACACCTGGCCATGGGGATGGTTTGTCACGGGCAGCTGGGCAAAGGGACGGGGGCATGGCCATGTGTGAAACCTCCTTCAGGGCAAAAGAAATCCTTCTGCTGCAAATTGCTTACCCCCAGCCTGCCCCATAAAGAGGGTGATGTTCAACCTCCCTACAGAAAAGGGCTGGGGTCTGCAGCCCAGGGTGGGTGGTGAGGTGTAGGGACCCTGCTGCATTCCTTTTCCATCCTTCCTGCATCCTAGCTGCACTCTGCTCAGATCCCAACTGCATCCCAACTGCAGTCTGCTTGGATCCCAGCTGCATCCCAACCGCATCTCTTCTGCACCCTGCAGCTTTCCCAAAAAGTGTGGGAAGCTGATGGTGATGATTTTGTGCCTGCATTTGTCCACAAGCCCCTGTGTTCCTGTACAGAGTATGTTTTTATCTGTGTTTCCCCTGTTATCCCCCAAGAGGTTTTTCTCCATCTCTGCAGTTTTTCACTCACCCCTTGGGCAGCATGTTCTCACCTCAAGTTCTTTGGTGTGACCCGCCCATGGTCTCTGTGCTATCCTTCTATCAAAGCAAGGAATATCTCAGTGCCAAAAAACCTCCCACTCCTGTAAAACCAAAGCCATGTCAAACCTAGATAAGGAGGGGAAAAACAACCACAGCCACCTGGCTGTTTGGAAAAGCCGTCACCGCAGTGAAACATCAGTCAGCACAAGGCTGAGGCCTTGCAAACTCACTGCAGGGGTGGGTGCTGGTGATGGCTATGGGATCATTCTGACCCCGACCTTCCATCCCTGCAGACACCCAGATCCTGTGCTGCCGCCTGGGCTGCCGGCTCTTCCCCAATGGCACGGCCCACAGCTTCTATGAGGTGACCCTCAATGGCACAGCTTTCCTCAGCTTCCATGTCCCCAATGCCACCTGGCAGCGGCGCTGGCCCCGTGGGGATGCGGTGGCTGCATATGCTGAGGGGGAGCTGATGAAGTACTCCAAGACCACCCAGGACCTCCAGTTGTTCCTCAACACCACCTGCGTGGACATTCTGCAGGCTCAGAGCATCAGGATGGGTCTGTGATGGGGTTGGAAGCTGGGGAGGAGGGGGGTGAGATGATGGGTTGTGGTGGGGTGGGAGTGATCGTTGTGGTCACCTCCATCCCTCTCTCCCCCTTGCAGGAAGGCAGAGTGGCCGCTCACACGTCCCACTGGTGCTGGGTCTGATCCTGGGGACTGTCGCCTTGCTGGGCATGGCCGTGGGCATCTTCTTGTGCACGGGGGGCAGCTGCTAGTAGAGCTGGCAGGTGTCCCACATCACTTCGTGGAGCAGGATGGACCCATCATCTTGCTGTGGAGGCAGGGACCGAGCCCATACCTCACAAGGGATGTTCTTCCCCAGTGCCTCAGCCATTGCTCTAGAAGGACACCACACTGGTGGCTTCCTTGCCTGGCCCCAGTTGGGTTGATGCCCCTAGCAGAGCCACCCTGCCCTGGGGATGGTCCTCACGCTGGGCTGCCACCGTGCACAGAGATTCAAGGCTTGGCACAGATGGGAAAAAAAGATGGGGAATAGGGTGATGGTGGGAAATTCAACAGGAGAAACAACCAGGAAAAAGCTAGAAGGGTGGCACTGAAACCTTCCTGAAACCCCCTGTAGAAGATGGGATAAATGGCCAGAAGCTAGGATGCCACATCAGGGAAGATATCACACCTTTGTGTCCCATAATAAAACCACCCCATCAGCTCTCCCACCCTGCTTGGACTCTCTTATTTTGGGGCTGCAGACCCATTACGGGGGCATGATCAGTGTTGCCAGCCCCAAGTTAGACCCCACCAGCCATGCACAGACTCCATGAAGCCTCTGTAGAGAGGCTGGAGGGGAATTTTGTGCCTCCCAAGCTCATATCCCTCACCCCACAGTGTTTGTTTGATGTGGGGACATCAGGTAAGGGGACGCCAAGGCCCAAGGTCCAGTTGAGGACAGGCTGAGCTATGTCACCATCCTCACACACCACCATTCCCAGCTTCATTTTCCTTCTCTACCATCCAGAGCTCTGCTAGAAATTGCCTTTGTCCACTCGGACTTTGGTAATTTTAATAATAAATTCTTGGCTGTGTTTTTCCACTCACTCACTGCAAGTTTTTGAGACCAAAATTCTCCCCTCCCACCCCAGCTTTGTGGTCATCTCTGCTGCCCCAGGAGCAGAGAGGGCTGGGGGCTGGCTTGGGCCACCAAAGGAGGGGACAGGAGAGGAATGAGGAGCTCTCCTGGATGAACTTCCAGCTCCTTCCTTTTTAAATACCCTTCCTAGTGGCTCAGAGGAGGGGAAGATGGGAAGAGACTGGAATATGAGATAGGCGTTGTCCGTGAAGAGGGATGGAGAAGAAGGTCTCCAAAGAGCACATCTCATCACCTTGGCCATCAGCCACCACACCCCGAGCAGCCCCCTCCTCCTCCAGGCTCCCCACCCTTCAGCAGGCTCCTCTACAGAGGGGAAATGGCAGCCAAGAGGCTGGAGGAACCAAAACAAGGGGCCTGAGGCATGTCACTGTCACTGCTTGGCTTCTGAAGGAGAGCCCTTGTTGGAACTCTCTCTGAGGGTTCATCACTGTGTATCCAAGGTATTGGCACCAGGAGATTGCCAGGCTGATGGTGAAGGTCATGTGTGGTGGGTTTGCTCCTTACAAAGAGATTAAAATACTCGTTGTCACCTACCAGTGATAACATCTCCACTGCCCACATACTGAGGCAGATGTCACATGGTGATCCCAAGACCCCAACAGATTCTCATGCCATGTTTTCCCCCAGGGGGCTGTAGCTGAGTGAGAGGACAGAGTGTGGAACCCAAGGGAGTGTGATGCCACGAAGGTACTGGCACCTGGGAGAGACCTAGGAACTGAGGAGGTCTGGAACAACAGGGCCTGTTTTGCTTTTAGTTTTAGAAACATATCACTTCTCTGGAAAATCCTTTCCCCCACCTCTGTGTCCTCCATGTGTGTTGGTGGCAGCAGGAGCAAGCTCCAGAAAAGAGTCAACTCTGCAACTGACTTCTAGAGCCTACTCCAGCCATTGCATTGGGATAGGGCAGTGCCCAAATGCACAGACACCCTCCCCCCCAAAAAAAACCAGCCTCATCCTGATCCATGCCCACAGGCACAGTGCCCAAATCTCCCACCCCTCTGCCCCAGGGTGCTCCATGGTGGTCATCAGCACCTGATGTGGGCACAGTGGCCAAGGGCTGAGGGGTTATAGCAACAGCATCCACAAGCTTCACCCAAATTTCTCTTCCTCATCCCCAAAGCACTTCATCATCAGACCAGCAATACTCCCAACGGAGCAGGATGCTGGGCACATGTGGCCTGGTTGCTCCAGCCTAGGATCTGGGCTCCTTCCCCACTGCCACTCCAACATGGACCACATCTCCTATGGGTAGCCCCATCCATGCCTGGTCCTTTCCCTAATTGGGCTGTTTTTCCACCCTCTATCACAGCTCACAGACAAGCACCAATACTCAACTGTGTGTCCCACCAGTGTGTCCCACCAGTGCAGGGTTGGTTTTAGTTTGCTCCTTGGGGCTCTTTCTTGGCTTTAACCCTCATGTAGACCTTGGAGGCTTTGACCACTCCCTCTGTGCAAGGCATCCTAAAGTTTTCTGCATTGATGTCTGCATGAGGCTTTAGTTTCCATAGTTCAGCTCTGCTCCTGCTGGCTCAACATAAGGCCTGAGATAACAGGCTCAGCCTTGAACATTGTCCCAGAGACATGCCTGTGCACTTTTCCCCACTCACCCACTTTCCTGTGTAAAAAACCAACCCTAAGAAGCTGCCCAAAAACCCGGTGAGGGGCTCCTCAGCCTGTTGGGGTGAGGATGAGGTAGGCAACAGAGCTGGGAAGCTGGCAGCAGCAGGTTTGAATGAGACATTAAATTCTTCACTGTGATGGTGGTAAGACACTGGTACAGGCTGCCCAGAGAGGTAGTGGAGTCCCCATCCCTGAAGACATTTAAGGCCAGGCTTGATGAGGCTCTGAGCAACCTCATCTAGTGTAAGAGGAGGGCCACAAAGATGATCAAAGGGCTGAAGCAACTGCCTTATGAAAAGACAAGTTTGGGTTGTTCAGCCTGCAGAAGACAAAGCTCAAGGGGGGACCTCAGAGTAGCTTATCAATACCCGAAGGGGTTACAGAAAGGCTGGGGAAGGACTTTTTAATAGGGTATGTGATGGAAGCACTAGGAATAATGGATGTAAATTGTAAGAGGAGAGATTCAGGCTATATAGAAGAAAGAAGCAGAAAAACACACAGTTAGAAGGTGAGTTCTCACAGGCCTGATGAGCTCCATTGTCCTTATCCAAGGCATCCTTGTTTCCAAGAGAGGTTGTGGATGCCCCTGCTCTGGAGGTGTTTATGGCCAAGCTGGATGAGGCACTAAGCGATTTGGTCTAGTGGGAGGTGTCCCTGCCCATAGCAGGGGTGTTGGAACTTGATGATCTCGAAGGCCCCTTCCAGCCCAGGCTATTATATGATTCTATGTCCCTGCTTGATGCAGGGTGTGGACTAGATGGTCTCTGAAGATCTCTTTCAACTCTATGATTCTATTGGAAAAATGGGCTGAGAGTAGCAGAGCTTAGGGGGGGTAAATGGGGAGCACCAGGTTTAAGCTTCTGGGACCAGGAAGAAGGGATTATCCTCATACGCACTTGGGGCTGAAACTGGTGTCATCATGGCTTTTCTGAGCTAAACAAACTCCCTCCTCCCAAATTCCCCAGCGGTCACATTGTCACAGCCCCAGATGTTTTCATTCCTGGCAGCGCCAGTTTTCTAACATTCTTCTTCTAACCTGGGGCCTGCACTAGGGTCAGGGGATCTGCAGCCTCTAGGGGAAGGAAATGTTATTTTTGGGGCAATACCATTTTAGGGAGGTGGAGGTTAGTGGGTATTTGCTGCCTCTAACCTCCTGCACCCACCCAAGGGGCAAGTCCCTGGAAATAGTGAACAGCAGAGGAAAGGGCTGGGCTGCTAAGTCCTCACAGGGCATGTGGGTGCCCAGGACACGTGGCTGCCGTTTTCCTTTCCCTCTCACCTCCCAGGTCAGAGGAAACAGAAGGAGAAAGCTGGCCGCTAGCCACAGCCAACAGGGCTACTTGGCAGTGTGGTGCCACCAGTCCCTGCCACATCTCCCAAGCCAGCCTACGCAAGATGCTCCACCACTGCTTTTCAGCCCAATGGGGGCTGCTACCTCAAATTCCAGGCAGGAATTTATGTTTCACCTCCCCCTCCCAGCCAGGGGCCACCGTGGGAGCAGAGAGCCTGGAGAACACGACACCACCACACACATCTCCAGAGCAATTCCCTCCTGGCACCAGCTGCCTCTCCACTCCTGTCTCCACAGAAAAGTTTAGATTGAGATAAGTACTTTAAAATAACAAGCTCTCCGGGGAAAAAACAAGTGCCTCTGCCACTTGCAGAGAAGTTTCCATGGAGAAGAAACCACAGTTTGGGAAGATTTTTGAGCCCCTGCTCTGGGGAAATGCAGATCTGAAGGTTGTTTGCGGCCCCACCGTACACGCACCAGGGAGTCCTCACCCCCTCAGCTCTTCTGGGGTGGGAAGCACCACCATTGTGCTGAGGTGGAGGTCAGCCCTGGAGGAACACACCAAGCTGCTGGAGGAGTTGACAACATCTAAAGAGAAATCCAGATCCCATTTTAGCCAGGCATGGGGCAGCAGAGGCTCATTTAAACATCCTCTGTGGTAAAACAATGAGAAATTATAATTATAATAAATACATCCAAGGACAAGCATTGCACTAGAACTGAACACCATGCCCCTTTCTTGACCCTCAACAGTCCTTGACTTGTGCAAGAATTTAGGGTGAAAGGGGACCAAGAAATCAGTTTGTTTTTTTCCTTCATTTGATCCAACTTGAGAATCTGAGTATAAGGGGATGAAAATTGAGATGAGTGACAGGATTCCCAGCTGGGCACCTCCAGGATGGTCCCAAACCAAGAAGAGGAGCTGATGCAGACATCTAAGCCTCCTAAGAAGTGTTTCTATGAGACAGAGCAGTCTGCACGTGGTACAACTCACTTGCATCATCATATTACTGAAACTGGGACATGGGATGCCACAGCCACCCAAGAGCTTCCTCATCCCTCTATCTGGACACCCCTGGAGAACAAACATCTCAACAGGAGCTGATAAGCCACACAACCAGGGAAAAGTTTGAAATGGACCCCAGTACACACTACTAGCACATGCTTCTGCCTATGGAGAAAGCATGGAAAACCTGGAAGCTTTGCCTGAAGGTGGGAAAGGCTGGAGAACCCTCAGCTCCACACACATGCATGAGCAGGGGGTGGGGAGAGGAAGATGGAAGGAAAGAGGGCCACACGGTTTGATTTGGAGCTTTCTTTTGTGTTTCTTTTCACCCTGGTGAAAGCAGGGGATTTGCAACTATTCTAGCAGTTCTGTGGCCTTTCAGAGGAGTCCAGACCCACAATTAAAAGGAAAAAAAAACAACCCAAACCCACAGGAAGGAAAAGAATTAGCAGGGAAAGGAAAAAGCAGCAGCAGGAGTAAGTACTCCTGCCTGAAATGAAGGCACTGCTGGCTGGCAGGGGTGGAGGGAGGGAAGGTTACATCACCTTCCCCAGAAGAAAAATGTGAGACAGTGGAGCGAAGTCCCATCGTTTTGGTTTGACTGCTCCAGGTGAGGGCTGGCAGTAAGGTCATGGATCAGTGGAAAGGGAAGGCAGGAAGGCAATCATCAGCTGAGGGGCTGGGAGAACAGGAACCAGCCCCACCCCCACCCCCCCGGGATAGCAGAATGAGTTTCTTTTAGTTTTCTTCGAAAACTGTTTTCTTAAAAACTAAAGTCAAAGTGGGGGTGGGGAAGAGTGGGCAGAGCTTCCTACAGACACCTGGAGTGTCATCTCTGTTTACCAAATGGGCAGCCACTGAGGGCAGCAGCCACAGCTGGGATTAACTGCTCCCGTTTTGGGATTTTGAGGAAGATGAGGACTGAAAATCAAGGTTTGTTTCACCTCTTTCTCTCTGCTGTTTCTGGAGCCCCCGCTTTGCTCCTGGCCTAAGCAAATGTACACAGGATCCAACAGGAAGCCTTCCCTCTGCTGCTGCTTCCCATACGTCAGCTCACCCCAGAGGCCAAGGGCAGCAGCACAGGAGAGCTGGCCCAGAGCTGCTCTCCTCCTCTGTCACCTCCTTAAACGTTGATGATGAGAACCAACGAAAACCAGAAAAAAACCCACCTTGAGATTCCCATTGCTGCTCCCCAGCAAGCATTTCCAGGTAGACACCAGGTCCCCTCCACTGGAGGTGTTTACAGCCAGGCTGGATGAGACACTGAGCAACCTGGTCTAGTGGGAGGTGTCCCTCCCCACAGCAGGGGGGTTGGAACTAGATGATTTTTAAGACCCCTTCCAACCCAAACCATTCTATGATTCCACAAGCAGGGGGAGAAGAACGAGGTGGGACCTGTGAGGAGGTAACCCAGAGGAAAGCAGCAGAAGGTCCTACACAAAAAAAGCCTCATTTCTCTTATTTCCTCCATCCCTGTGGAAGTCAAGCACACACCTGACCCAAGCACCACTGAAGAGCTTTTAAGTGATCACTAGTTGAAGAACACATGGAGATGAGAGTCCCTGCTGGTCAAGCTCACAAGAGCAAGCAGAGCAGCACAGGCAGGTAACCCCTTGCCAGCTGCAATTAAAGCAATTTGCTGTTATTAAGCATCATTTTTCCAATGGCTCCCAGCTCAGATCAACAAAGGGGCCATTTCTTTCTTCATCCAACAAGCCACAGGGGGAAGGGCTGCTGAAATACACAACTAAGGAGGTTTTTTTTTTGCCTCTCCAACTCAAAATGTACTTCAATTCTGTGCCATTAGCAACAGGTGCCCTCAAGGAGGACAGAGACCAGGACATAAAGAGAAGTTCTCCAGACAAACTGTTGGTTAGACTCAGGGGCAACAAGGACAAAATAACAAGGTCATGAGGAACCATTCCCATTACTGAAAAAAATAAAATAAAAATCGTGCTGTGGAAGGCTGAGGAGCCTTTGCTTAAGGTGCTGATGACTTCAAATTTAAAAGCAAGCTTTAATTTTTGGGATGTGAGAACTACCTGGTAATGAAGAGAGGCCACAGGACCTTGGAGAGACTCTCTTTCCCTGCTTTCCCAGCACTTGTGGGGACAAATACATCCTGTAACTGCTGATCTTCTGCCAGTTTGTCCCAATAGTGCCTGAACTCTTGCCCTAGAAACACAGACTCTGAAGCAAATCTCTACTAGGTTTGGAGGGGAAGAGGAGGAAAGACTAGGGTTAAAATAAAAAAAAAACAAAACCAAAGCAACAACCCAACCAATCAACCCCAGAATGACAGGAAAAACTCTGAAGAGACTGACACAAAGGAAAAACTCTGAAAATATGTTGAGATGGTGAAGAAAAGTCACATCAAAATATATTTAAAAACCAGAAATTCCAAGCTGTGTGGAATTTAAAATTCCTTTCCCCAATTTTTTTTTCTTTTCTTTTTTCTGCTCAAGGAGTCTCTTTGCTGTTCCAAGACATGGAACATGATAGGCAGCACCAGGTATGTCCTGAAAAGGGGAGTTTTTCCCCCAACTCATCTGAGCACTTGCACAATTTACAAAGGAAAAAAAACCCCAAATTATATAGAACCTCAAGAACTGCCCCCCTTCCCCACCCCCCTTTTCTGTTCTATAGTGGGCAGGAGAAAAAAAGATCATGATGAAATCTGACTTGGCTTTATCAGGTAAGTCCCATTTTTCCACAGGTCAATATCCCTGAAGCCCGTTGTACACCTTCTGCACCGACCCTTGTTTCAGCAGCTGTTTGAGACCTGCAAGAGGAAAGGAAGAGTCACCCCACAGAGAAAACAGGATGTTTTTCTTGCATTTTGATGTTTTTCTTGCATTTTGATGTTTTTCTTGCATTTTGATGTTTTTCTTGCATTTTGATGTTTTTCTTGCATTTTGACGTTTTTCTTGCATTTTGATGTTTTTCTTGCATTTTGACATTTACACACCAGGCTTGTCAGCCCCACAGCATCAACCATTCAATGCTGACACTCAAAAAGCATCATTAAAAAAAGCCAAACAAAACCAAACCTACTGGTGCAACTGTTTTACTCCTGCTCTTTCAGCATTCCCACAAGGAGAGACATGCAGGGTTAGTGACGCCACAGCAGTGCTTTGTGTGCTCCCAGGACCACAAAAAAGTGGGTCTGGGGAGTAAAAAAAGCCTCCTTGTCTTCAAACTCAAACCCCAGAGCATCATCTTGAGATCTTCCCAGGAATAAAGCTGCCTCCCAAAGCTCCTTTGCTATGGAAGCTCTGAACAATTTTATCATCTGAAGTAGAACTGCAACAACAGTTTTCTGAGTATTTTCAGAGTCAAATCCATCTCACTCATCTCTCCAGGCTCCCTCTACAACCCAAGAGAAACCTACTAGAAAATGGGGAAGATTGTATTTGCATCCTTCTGAGCTCATCAGACACTGAAATCCATGAATAATTCGACATTATGATCCTCTAGAAGTAAACCCTGAAGTCAAGAAGGCAGCAAAATTATCTGTGGGCTTAAATATCCTATTGGTCTGAAAATCTCAAGTTTCTTTGAAATCCCATTTCAAAAAGGAGTCCAGATGACTTTACCAACACCAATTTTCAAAGCCATTCATGACAAATCTTCACAGAACTGATTGCTCTGAGGTCCTGTCAGTATGAAATTCTTACCAGAGCACCATAAGAGAAGAGTGAGTCAGCCCTTAAAACTGTAATAGCTCATCTACTGGGGTCAGCACACTCAGGGAAAGACCAGCAGGTCTCCAGCCTACTCAAAGGGCAACTCTACACAAACCAGAGGAAGTAGACTGGCAAGGATGGATGTGTCACACTTTATTCTTATTTCTTTTTTAAAATAGAGATTATTGGAAGGGACTCCCTTTTTAAAGTCAACCAGGGGACACACTGTCATGGACTACCACTTCTTTGGCCATGGCAGGATCTGACCAGCATCGTAGAATAGTTTGGGTTGGAAGGGACCTTAATAATCATCTAGTTCCAAACCCCCGCCATAGGCAGAAACCAATGAGTCCCAGCACCAGCTAGCAGGATACAACCCAGAGACACAAGCTTTCAAATCCAAAAAAAAAAAAAAAAAAAGCTGAACCTCTGTGATTCAGATTAGGCTGCCTGGAAAACACTGCAGTCGCTGGTAGCTTCAAGTGAGGTGCTCAGGCAGACAGATGGAAGATCAGGAATTAAATCCGCCAATTCACTTGCATAGAAAAAACCCCTGAAAAACTCCAAGCCTTCAGCCATGCAAGTACTCCTTCAGGACTAATCCAAGGAGTATGTCTCCCTGCAAATCTTGTCATGCTTGCTTACCCTTAAATCTCTCTGCCCACAAATACTCCTAGCCCTTAAGACAGGAAATTTGATGGGGTAAGGTCACAGCAGGTATGTTAAAATATGTGAAAATTATCTGGGAAGAGATAACTGGAACCAAAGCAGCTCTCTGTCAGACAAGAGCTGTTCATCTTAAGCACTGGAATAGGCTGCAGAAGGAAGAGGTTGAGGCAACATCCCTGGAGGCATTTAAGATATAGGCACACATAGAGCTTAGAGATAAGGTTCAGGAATGGCTCTTTTTAGACCTGAGTTCATGGTTGGATTCTATGATCCCAAAGGTCCATTGTAACCTGGGCCATCCTATGATTCTATGCCTGTTGTCTCTGCCCAGAGAATCCCAAACTTTCTTCCTACACTCAGAACACGCCCACCAGTAAAGCCAGTCCCTTTCCAGGAGCTGCCGATTATTAAGGATGGCTCATTTTCCAGGGCAGTGCAAGGCAAGTTCACCTTCCCCTCCAAAAACAAAGCAGGCTCAAAGCCGCTTCCTGGCTGATGGGTAAGAGGATGTGTCTCCTGGAGGCGCAGCTCTTTGAAAGGAAGGACATTGCTGGAGAAAGGTATGCTCCAGTTATCCTGAAAAACACAAGATTAGCACCATTTCCATACCTCATTTCCTGCTAGCTAGCTCTAGGCAAATGCCTGCTAGCCTGAAGGATACCCTTCATTATTGCACAGAATATTTCAACCCGTATCTGATGTCCAATCAGGAGTTACAGCCAGGAATACTGACTGTTAGTGCTGCTGCACCTTAGGCATTTTACTAACAGAGCTGATTTGAAGATCTTTCTGACACCACCAAGAGGTGACAGGATACAACACAAATTGGGCACTTTGCTGCCTGTAGTGTCTCTCCAAGCACTCCAGAGTTAAAGCCTGGTATCCAAAGCTCCCAAAAAAAGATAACAAGCATCAGTAGAGACGAATGAGAGAATATGGCAAAGTGAAAAAGTCACCCCTTATTGACAGACAATAAATTCCCTGATTTCATGCTGACAGGAAAGAAAACATATAATTTCTCTGATTCTAGAGCTTACACTGACCAGACCAGTGATCCTGACTTGGTGTTTCTTTCCACTGCCCCAGGAGTTGTGCATATGGCTGTGAGATAAGAAATTAGGACCACTGCCAACAATAAGGGAAAACGGCTGTTTTGAATTCCGAATCCTTCAATCTTTCTTTGAATATGTACACTCAACTGCTGCCACACAATGTGAAGTGACCTATTCCCTCAAAAAGCTCATTAAATCAATGGAAGATAGGAAATGTTGTAAAACACAGAAATGCATCTGCCTACTTGATCACCTTCCCCTGGGAATCTTGGAACTGCTTTAGGAGAAAGGGAAACACCCAAATGCCCTGTGCCTTGAACACACTCATGCCAGCCTTCTGTTTCTGGGGTATCCATAAAGGTGAGTGATTCTGACAAACACATAGGCTTCTGTCACTGCTCTTTGTCCAGTGTCTTCATGAATTGCCAAGAGCAACAGCTGGAAAAGCTTCACATCTGTTTGAGAGATGCTGTCAACTTAGGAAGCTTCAAGGAGGACAAGAGAGCCTGGAACAAGAGAGACTTCCCACGGCTCCAGTCACTGCTTCACCGCGTGCTTGCAACAAACAGGAAAGCAAAGGGGACCAAACATAAAGCAGGTTCACTCAAAACCCACCCCTCACAGCCCAAACAGCTACAGCAAGAGGTACAGAAGATCAGTCAAGAGCTGCAATTACCAGCTGGGCTCCAAGTGGTAGCCAGAACAGTGTCATCAACACAGCAACAAGTGCTGCAGGGATGAGAAAAGCCCACCCAGGGCTTGGCTTCTCCTCAACTTGAGCAGCTTGGAAGACTAGTGCCTTAGATCCATTCTGACAGTTGCCAGAATCCACTAAAAAGGCACCTTCAGAAGAAGGAAGTATGATACTTCAACTAGCAGGAAGTTCTGGGGATGGGAATTTTCTAAAGCACTGTGTGCCAGGAACATCTTTTCCCTGTAGCAAGACATGGTGCTTGATGCCTACTCTGCCTCATGCAGAGCAGCAGAACCTACTGCACAGGATGCTGAGCAAAGAGGAATTTCCATCTAAGAGTATAGTATTTACCCTCCTGTAAATTTTAAGATTTCTACCTGCTTCATCAAGTTTCCATCTTGCACTGGAATTACATCCTCTTTACCCAGTACAGCCACCAAGCACTTGGGGTAGGAGGAGAGATGTAGGGGAACAATCCTACTCCTGATGCCTCAAGACAGTCTTTACCCTTTGACAGTAGAGGGATTTTTCACAAGTATGGCCTCTAAGAAAATGGAAACAAGGGCTGGAAAACAGCTTGTGATCCCATTCCAACAAAGGAAAAACAGAGAAGGGCTAAGCCTAGGAAGTCTTTCAGCTCAGACAGATGGCCAGCTACAAAACAAAGCACCTGCAAACTTGCCAAAAGCTACATCCCAGCAGCAGCACATTCTGACCTAATCTGGTTTCCCTACAACCACAGCAGTCAACCTCACTTGCTTCAAAGGGAAATGGAAGTTAATCACAGAGCAGCAGCCAACTGTGCTGTGCTGTACAAGGAGCACAGGGAAAGAAGAGTCCCTTATGTCCACTATGGGCCACTGGTGTGGTTGTGCCAAGTTCTTATTAGCTTTAGTGAGAGGCTTGTGCAGCCCCTCCCAGGACAAGAGCTTTAAAACATGTACCTTCCCGCTGTTCATTTGTCAGTTGCTCTTTGGGAAACTCCACATCAAACGTTATTATTAGTGAGCCTTTGATATTATTGTTATCAAAATTTGGAAGACCTTCTCCTTTCTTCCACAGTTTGGCCCCAGGCTTTGTAATTTTATCCCGAGCAATGTGAACCTAGAGACAAGAGAAATTTCAGAGTGCTGTTAATGTTCTGTGTGCCCGCACCAATATCCTTTTGCAACCCACCGAAAAGCTTCCAACTGATACTGACTCTTGGCCAAAGTCAGTGATATTCAAGGGGTACAACCAGCATTACTGCCAGGACACATGCCAGAGCTACCACCACTCAAGGCAGCACATGTAGTAACTGCTGTGACAGCCTGGAACTCAGCCCCACACTGTGCACCCCTTGTACAGAGGCTGTTTTGGCCATAGGAATTGGTCTGGAACTCTCTAGCAGAGGGGATACCACACACAACCAGACCCTGAGCACGCCAAACCTCAGCACAGGAGTCCTACAGCCAAATTTTGTTTACACACAGCAAGAAAGCAAACAGTTGTCTCACCTTGTGCCCATCAAGGTGGGCAATATCCATTTCAAAGCCTATAAGTGCCTCGACCAGCGAGATTGTCACATTGGTATACAAGTCATCTCCTCGCCTTTCAAAGACTGGGTGCCTGCAGAAATAAGAGACATGGGAACTTTCCTCCTTCCCCATAGCAGAAACGGGTCCTTTAGCTTCCTCCTCCACTCTATTGGGAATGCTCACAAAGCAGAGAGGAAGTAAAGAAAGAAAGAAATACAGCTTTGTTTTCCTGTGTGGGCTATGTAGCTACTGATAACCTTTCTATTTCTAGGGCCATGAGTGGACCTGTGTCAAGAAGTTGTGACTCACACAACAATTTTCTTAGCAGTCCATTTCCTTAAAATAAGGAGACAGTTTATAGAAAGAGAAGGAGATACTTGTGTGATTCACACAGGAGCTACTAACACATCCCAGAGTTTGTGCCAAATGAAACAGAAGTGGAATTATCACAGCATAATTCACTGGTGCTGAATCCAGTTACTCCAACATCCCACCCAACCTAATCCCTGGCTGCACCAGCTCTTCTGAAGGGTGAGCCAAAAGCTATCCAAACTGGCATTGCTGGTCAGGAAGCTGTTTGCAAGCCTTCTTTAGATGAAAACCAGTAAGAGCAGTTTAACCAGGCCAGTTCCTTACTTCAGAACTTTTATTCGGAAACGCAAGTCACCTGGCTCCCCATCCACGTGGGGTTCACCTGTGAAAAACAAAGAAAACTTCTGTTTAAAGGAGCCATTTCACATAACACCTGAAGAAACAAGCAGCATATGAAATGACAAAGCCCTGGAACTCACATGTTAAAAGGGAAACCTAGATGACCTTCATATGACTAAAACTGCTTGGGCCTTCTGATTGCCTCAATAAAGCTCCTGCCCCCCCACTCTGTGCTAATGATGCCCTTTACTTAGAATCATAGAATGGTTTGTCTTGGAAGGGACCTTAAAGATCATCTAGTTCCAATCCCCCTGCCATAGGCAGGGACACCTCCCACTAGACAGGTTGCTCAGTGCCTCATCCAGCCTGGCCTTGAACAGCTCCAGAGAGGAGGCATCCACAACCTCTCTGGGCAACCTGTTCCAGTGTCTCAACACTCTTACCATAAAGGAGGACTTAATCTCCTTTGGCCTGGAATGGATGCCTCTCCTCAAAAGTTATTTGAAACATCAGATTTAGAGCTTTATTTTGGTGTGTAGTCCAAGTACCAGCAAAAGGAGCAGGAACTCCAGAACATTATCCAGCCTCAGCAGCGTGTGTTCCTGGATCTCAGCAGCATGCAGAGGACACAGCACGTCAAATCACACATACTGATCAGCTACCAAAGCAAGGCTTGCACACTTTCACTGTGAGGAAGACCGGTCTTGCAACATGGAAAAGGAGGAAGTCAATTAAAGCTAAATAGCAAGGCATACACGTACCTTCCCCAATGAAGGGATACTCCATCCCATCCCTCACACCTGGCTCTATCTCCACTTCTAGCGTTCGCTCCTCGTTCACGAGCCTGGAAAGAAGAAGAACAAGCACTAAGTTTCCAACAGTAGGTGCTAGCATTAAGTCACTTAGTGAGGTAATGAAAGCACCACAAGCTTACACACACTCCATCCTTGAACTAAAACTGGAGGGCAAGAGTTGCCTTTCTTGTATGATGAAACTCAACCAGTAGAGAAGGCAAAGTTAAGCTCCTAAATGCAGGCAGCACCTGGGTGTGAGACTCCATCACAGCATTCCACATCCAAGTGTTCCCAACTGCAAGCCATGAACTTTCCTGACTTTGTTTATACAGACTTAAGTGGAATTTCCACTCTGGAGGAGTATGACCAATTATTCAAGGAATAAGAGGCTGAAAGAGCAATTTGGGGAGCGTGAGATGCAACAAAGCCAGTCATCTCTACTGTAAGAATAAAGCCTGGCTCCTTGAAGTCCTTCATCATGAAGGGGGTGAGGTACTGTCACAGGTTGCCCACAGAGGTGGTGGAGGCCCCATCCCTGAAGACATTCAGGGCCAAGCTTGCTGAAGCTCTGAGTAACCAGATCTGTTACAAGATGTCCCTGCTCACTGCAGTCCAATCACTGCAGGTGGTTGGACTAGAGAGCCTCTAAAATTTCTGTCTAACCCAACATGCTCTGTGAAATGAGAGACCAACGTTAATTTTTTATAAAGTCCCCAAGTTTTCCTGGTAGCACAGGCACTTCTCACCATCTAGTGGCAGGTTTTGAATAAACATCCATACAGTAGCAAAGAGCTTAAAACTCACTTGACATTGGGACATTCATCACAAACAACCTCCTGAGTCATCTGGAAACGTCCAGGACCCAACTGGGTGGTCCTCATCTCCTGCCTGCAATTGCATTTCCGTTTGCCAGGTGCCTGTCTTGCCACTGGCTTGTTCCTGACAACCTGTGTGAAAGAAGGAGAGGTTGACGCAAGTACTCCTGGCCTCCCCAAGGGCCTGGATTTCTCAAACAGCCTGAAATGTAGTTTGGGCGTTTTTTTTAACGCACTCTCTGCCACATCCACAGTAGCTCCACATGGTCTAGGTAAAAGATGCCTGGTAGTTTTCTCCTTACACCTCTTGATGGTCACACGTTAAATAACAAATACAGTTTTTTTCTGATAATTATAATTGTTTTTCTTTTACTGACACACCTTTCTAAATAGAGAAGACACCACTATGATGAAGCATAACTTCCTCATTCCACAAAATGGAATGAATATGTGGAGCTTCCCACTTACCTAATTGATTGTAACACTAATTCCATCAACAGTTCCAACAGGTAGGGATTGTCAGTACCAGAAATGTAACTTGCTTTAAAAAAAACCCCCAAAATTAAGAGGCCAACAGACATTTCACAAGTAATGTATTTATGTAATCATAAATAGCATTTTTGCCACATAAAGATTCCATCAAGAATCCTCCCCCAGGCTTTTCAAAACTTGCAGAATTAATCTGAGGCTTATGAATGGGTTCTTAAATATCTAAACTATAATTAAATTCTAGAGAGCAAATTTACACCTTTCCCAACCAAGCTACTGCAATAAAAAAGCTACAACTACTCAGTAACATAATAAATAAGCTACTACCATGAGTAACTTGCAGATAATAAAGATGAATATATATTTCGTCAGTGAACTACCAGCAAATAGCATCACAACATCCTCCACTGACAGTGCCAGATTTTGAGCAAACCAGCATCTGCTTTAGTTCTATGCACTGGGAGAAGATCCCACTCTGAGCAGTGACCAGGCCCCCAGGCTTCTAAAACTTGCAAAGACTTGGAGAGACAGACTGACAAGCAGCCAAACTTACTTCTACGAAGTTTCCTGAATACACCTCTTCCAGTGTGACCTCCAGGTCCACAATGATGTCACTTCCTCGGGGAATGTTCCTGTCTTGTTGGCGAGGGTTACCTCCAAACATGAATCCGAAGTCCCCAAAGAAGCTAGAGAAGAGCACATCAATCAGTTCAGATAAGAATCCTGATCAAACAAGGCTCTGATGAAAAAAGCAGCTCAAAGCAACAATGAAGTACAGATTTGCAAATCCTTCTAGCCCCCTAGTTAATAGCCTCCTCACAGAGCAAGAGCACCACCGTAGATCCAGACACCTCTTTTTGCTCCTTCAGGACACAAGGTAATGCCTTCAAACATAGAAGTCACTTAAAGTGTTTTGTACTAAAGAAAATGGGTTTTGGAGAAAGAGTTTAACAGCGACACCTCAAATCTGACCACTGTCTAAAGCAAGTCCTCTCTACACTTCACTGCTCAGCTTCCACAAAGATGCAATCTCTAAGCAGTGCTTTATCTCTGACAGCTAGTCAGTGTGAGCAGGCTGCTTAGCAGTTTGAGGACAAGAGGGAAGAGAAGAGCAATCTTCCTAGAACGTCTGGATCTTTTTCCTCAAGACAGACCAGCAGACAGTGTGAATTCTCACTCGGGCAAGTTATGAGATGAGCAGCAGGAATTGTTGTAGTAGACTTGTGCCTAGCAGAACCAAAGGGGCCCTGAAGAGAGAAAAAAGGTTCTGCTTGAGCAACACACAAGTGCCATCAGATTTTAATGATCCAAATTCTACAGTTCCCCTAAAATGCTACAGCACTACTTGGAAAAGAAAAAGCAACCCCCAAAATCAGACAATCATCTGTGCTAGCAGATGATGGATGATGCTGGACTTATGCAAGACCAAAAGCTGTGCATGGGATACCCACTCTAAATTGATTTCTTCAAATGTTGCTTGGCTAAAGGACCCGAAACACAGGATTTGCCCATGTCTCACACATGTGAGAGCATCACACAATTAGAGCTTCAACTGTAGAACAGCCTCAATTGGCAAAAAGCCCTTACTGTGAGAAGATGTCTCCATGGGAGCTCTGGTGTCCATCCTTCAATCCCTCCTCACCATATGCATCATACTGCTTCCTCTTCTCCTCATCTGACAGCACCTGGACAAAGGGATGGAAGCAGGCAAGATGTTCACCCCCAGTGAACCCAGCTCTGAGAGGAAGTTCACCAGTATTCCCCAATGAGGGAGAAGCAGCAGTGCTTTGTATCACAGAAGCACTGGTAAGAATCTGCTCACTGCACTGGACTAAAGAAGTTAAACATTTATCAGTTAACCCCATAAAAAGCACAAATAGTTTATTATAACAGCAGAAGAAACACAGAAAATAACCAAAACTGAGTTTATCTCAAGAACTCGAAAAAAGAATCAGAAGGAGTAATTGAGATTGGTTCCTACAAAGCAAGGCACAGGAGAAAAAAAAAATTAAAAAAATCAGACAATGCCAGTTCCATGTCTCAGTTTGGTTCTCAGGCACACACAATATGTATTTCTCCAACTGCTCTTTCATAACAATTAACAACAATAACTTTGCCCAACAAGCTGAAACCTGCCCCATACAGCCAGTTTGAATGCTGACGCTCATTCCTCAAGGCAGCAAAAGTTAGAGGCAACTTTGGTACTGAAGCAGAATAACACATCCCGCACACGACTTCCCAAGACTGTAAAGCTTCAGTTTCAGTTCTTAAGTATTGACCTTTGATATTTCATCACCCAGAGATCCAAAAGTTTCCAGTCACATTTAGCCTTCCCTCTCCCATTGATCCTGTTTGGCAAAGTTAAAGCAGCCAAGTTAGCTTTCTGAAGGGCAGAGAGGATTGAGAACAGGTAGCTAAACCATGAAATCCAGGCTGAAATTGTAACCAGTGACAAATGCAGCAACAGGGAAAGAACTCAACAGTAACTTCACTAACTTCATCCAGTAGAGGAAAGTTCAATTTGCCTGATCTCTCAGTAAAACATACACTTCCTAAAACTGTGAGAAGCTTTCTGCTATGTAATCTGGTGGAGTCAGAGCACAATTCTCCTAGGAGAGTACCCTACAGCTCTGACACAACCACGAGCAATAAGAAAGAAATTAGAAGCCCATAACATTTGCCTTTCCATTAATTGTCCTCTTTTTTTTTCTTCCCCCACAGGCTGCTGGAAAACAACTCCCAGGACAATTAAGAACACTGCAAAAGAGTTCCTCTTTGATCTGTTGCCTTGAAAGCAAGGCAACTACCGTAGGTGAGCTTAAAAAACCCTGAAGAAGCTCCACCCCCAAACCATCCCCAGACTAATGACTACACTGGAGGAGATTCAGTTCCTCACATGGGATCACCCTCCTTTTTAATTGAAACAAATGCATTCAGACCGCACACAGCTGCGGGGTGGAAATTACTTATGCTGCTGAAATGAAGGAGATCAAGTAGTGTAATTAACCTACTTTCTCCCATGTATTTTTTTGGGGAAGACTTCGCTATGGACAGTCAGGAAGCCAAACCTTGAGCAGGGATACTGCTAACAGAGACTGCTGCTTCATGGCAAAACACATCCTGGTTTACATTATAAGGGAAACAAACTCCAGGTCCCAGTTAAATCCACCCACTTAATATAATTTAGCAGAAGTATTTTCAAGTTGTACTGGCTAACACAGACAAAGAGCTGGCTGGACATCAAAATACTACTTTTCCCAAATCTATTTAAAATCAATACTGGATTTCAACACTCTGATGCATCTCTCTCCAGCAAGCAGCACTTGAAAAGAGACTTTGAAAGGAGGTTTCCATGCTTAATTTTCCCCAGAGCCCAATGAGAGCTTGTTGGACTCACAGTGTGTTGTGTTAGTACAGCTTCACACTTTAACTGAACAACCTGGATGCCGATGTGCCCCTGGGAGGCAGCTTAGCTCATGAAAGCTAATATCCATCTACTGCTGCCACCATATCCCCCGCAGGTTAGATTTTATAACCCTTTTCTCCTCAGTATTTTTAATAGAAAAAGCACTCTCAAACTGCTGCTATAGTAAATACTCAGGGAAGAAGCAGGAAAACAAGTCCTGTGCATAAAATACTATTAGATGTAACAATAGCTGTTTGAAGTGACAAACAGCTTCAGAGTAATCAGCAGACATCAAGCTTCAGATGCTGCAAGTGACAAACACTTTTTTTTCCTTCCCCATTAAAAAATACTCTCTACATTCACTGGTTTCTCTGTGATGGTTCAAGCTAATTTACTTAAGAATGGATACGTGTGAACTAAGAGGTGCCACCCTCTGATATAAAAATAAAGTGCAGAAGAGCATCAAGGATGGAAACAGGAGCCACAGCTGTGGGCTGAGCAGCACCACCAGATTGCAGCAAGAAGGCAAACCCTTTACTTTTGAAGCCTGAGTGCTAAAG
The DNA here is from genome assembly GCA_013400935.1 of Turnix velox. Classification (NCBI taxonomy): domain Eukaryota; kingdom Metazoa; phylum Chordata; class Aves; order Charadriiformes; family Turnicidae; genus Turnix; species Turnix velox. The sequence continues at coordinate 31,233 of VZTY01025345.1, forward strand.
GACACAAAACTCCCACCCAAAGAGCAAAGCTACTGGTGGAACTGCTGCTATGAATTCTGGCTGGCCAACAACATCTTCCTCAAGGCCTCTCTGCTCTCCAGGGGATGGAAACCAGCAGTGACAGAAGGGAGACAAAATGAACAGAGCACATGAAAGATACAGCTCCCATCACTTCACCTCAGCTGTACTAACGTATACATGAGTTGCAGAGAAAGTAGGCTTTGACTTAAAATTTGGCTAACAAATGAATCTATATGTGATTCATATAATGCACTATGTTATCAGCATCATATATAATTTGTATGCAACTATATTATCAAGGAAACAACACAAATACTCATGCATGTACAACCCACTGTTATTTTCACCACTGTTATGTCTTCTAAAAGACAAGCCAAAATCCTTTTATTGCCTGTCAGCTCAGCCTTATTCACAGCCAGGTCCTATACTCACTTCTAACTGATAAAAATCCATTTCTTACTCAAAAAACTATTAATAAACACCAAAATAACCTTAACTTGCTGCCTTCGCTTTCTCCTGGGTAAGTGAGCTAAGATCTTTCATTGTCCTCTGACAGAAGGAGCCAATTAAACTGGCACTCCTTCTGTTTTTTATTTGGTTGGATGTCTGAAATTCAATGTAAAGAGAGGAGGAACTGCACCACCACCAATTGAAAGAAGAAACTACTTTTGATAGAAGTCCCCCTTTCTCTTTCCCATGAGTGTTACAGAATGACATCTACAGGCCTGGAGAAGAGAAAGCCACAGAGAGACCACAGAGCTCTTTCCAGTCCCTAAAGGTGCTCCAGGAAAGCTGGGGAGGGGCTCTGGAACAGGGAGGGAAGTCATGGGATGAAGGGCAACGGATTGACACTGAAAGAGGAGATATTTAGTTAAGATCTCAAGAATAAATTCTTTGCTATGAAGGGGCTGAATCCCTGACCCAGATTGCCCAAAGAAGCTGTGGCTGCCCCATCCCTGGGGAGACACAAGGCCAGGTTGGACGGGGCTTGGAGCAACCTGGGCTAGTGGGAAGTGTCTATGCCCAGGGCAGGGGCGAAGAACCAGATGGTCTTTAATTACCCTTTCAGCTCTAACCATGATTATGAGCCTCATAAGTCTGTTGGGCAAGGTTGGCTTCATGTTCTCAACATGTTTTACTAACAGCCCTGTCAACCCTTCGCAAGCTGAGAGAACAAGGTTCTCAAGAGTTCCTCACAACAGGACCTATACCTTCACCCCTCTTTTTCCCCAGAAGCTACATCAAGACTTGCACATCCAACCCCACAGCACAGACCGTGCCCATGGACGGATTCGAGTCAAAGGAACCCCCAGCCTCACCTCATAAGCAGCCCCCAGGTCCTGGAACTTCTCCTGCGCCCGAGGGTCGTCAGGATTCCTGTCGGGATGGAGCTGCAGGGCCAGTTTTCGGTAGGCCTTTTTGATGTCCTTGATGGAGGCACTGCGGGACACTCCCAGGATCTTGTAGAAGTCTCTCCTGCCGGGGAGGAAGGAAGAGGGGGAGCCCCGTCACCACCACCTTAGAGGCAGGGCAGCACTGAGGCGGTGATGGGGTTGCCGGCACATTGCGAGGTGGGGATACTGGGGGGGATGGAGACCCCAGTGTGAATTGGGTAGGCCCCGGGGGTGAAACGGGAGGAGTGAAGGGGCGGACTAGGCCTAGTCCGGCGTGAGGAGGTCCCGCGCGGTACGAGGGGCTGCAGGCCCTGTGAGGGCACTCACCCAGCGGCAGACTCCCCGCAGAGACAGAGCAACAGGAGGCAGAGGCGGCCGAGCCAGCCAGGGGCCATGACGGGGGTGGGGGCAGCGGCGGTGTCTAAACGGATCCACAGCGCTACAACCACCCGCCCCGGCCCGGCCACCATTAGACGGTGTGAGCGGAGGAGACCGGCGAAGGCAGCGCTGCCCAATCACAGCGCGGCGCGACCCCGCGCGCCGCCAGCCGCCAGCCTATAGGGTCCGCACACTTCACCGCGGTCGGCCAATCGCCTGTCAGGGCGTGGACCCGCCCGCCCAATGCGTCACACCCTATGGCCGCGCGGGAGGGTGAGTTCTAATCAATCAGAGAGCGCGATTTTTATTCCCCGCCTCCATGGCCGCTACAGCAGCCAATCGCAAATAGGCTTTTCCGGGAGGGGGTGGGTCTTCCAGGAGTTCTCCGGGCTGGCGTCTCGTTCGTCTGCGTGGGACCGGAAGTGGGGTGCGCCGGTGGCAACGGTCACTCTTGATACCACTATGGAGGCCCCGGTGCGGCTGTGGGTGAAGACGGAGCCGTTCCTGATCGGGGCCCTGCCCGGCCCGCCGCCCGCCCGCCTGGGCCCGCACTACCTGCGGAAGATGGCGGCCTACGCCCGGGCACGGGCGGGTGAGGGCTGTTTCCCGCGGCTCTCGTGGCACCGCTGGCGGCACATCGCCTGCGGCAAGCTGCAGCTGGGCCGCGGCCTGGCCTGGCTCTACTTTCAGCTTTTCCGCAGCCTCCTCCCGCCTGATCCGCGGCGCAGCTTAGAGTGGGCCGAGATCGAAGCGGCCTGCACCGGCCCTGAAGAGCTGGAGGAGGAAAGGAGCAAGGCAGGAGCCCCGTTCCCCGGGCCGGGCGGCGTGGGGACAAACCGGCCCATCCTAACGCCTCTTTTTCTCCCCTCTCGGACAGCTGTCGGTAGACACACTGCAGTTCCTGCTTTTCCTTTACGTCCAGCAGGTGAACAGGACCTCTCTGCGAAAGTCTCTGATTGGAGAGGAGTGGCCCAGTCCCAGGACCAGGTCGCCCAGTCTGGCTGGGAAATCTGCCGGGGAGAATAAGGTATTTATGGCTGGGGGAGACTGCAAAAGCCTGCCTTGAGGTTGGATTGGAAAGTGGGTTTTTACTTGGGTGTGTGTAACCCTCCCTGCAGGGAAGTAAAATCAAAGATCATTAAACATTATCTTGGGCTGCATCAAGAGAAGTGTGACCAGCAGGTCGAGAGGTGATTTCGCCCTTCTACTCGGCTCTGGTGAGGTCCCACCTGGAGTATTGTGTCCATTTCTGGAGCCCTCAATTTAAGAAAGGACATTGAGCTGTCCAGAGTAGGCCACGAAGATGATCAGAGGGCTGGAACGACCCCGTTATGAGGACAGGAGTTGGAGTTGTTCAGCCTGGAGAAGAAGAGGGGCAGAGGGACCTCATAGTAGCTTCTCAGTACCTGGAGGGTGACTGCGGAAAGGCTGGGGTAGCAGTTTTTAATAGGATGTGAGATGGAAGGACTAGGAATAACAGATGTAAATTAGAAGAGGGGAGATTTAGGCTAGATATAAGAAAGAAACCCTTTATGGTGAGGGTGCTGAAATACTGGAAGAGGTTGCCCAGAGAGGTTGTGGATGCCTCCCCCAGGAGGTGTTTAAGGCCAAACTGGATGAGGCATTGAGCAACGTGATCTAGTGGCAGGTGTCCCTGCCTATGGCAGTGGGTCTGGAACTAGATCATCTTTAAGGTCTGTTCTGTGGTTCTATGAAAGGAAGATGGTGTATTCTGGGCAGCAAAACCTGTCAGCGGGAATTACAAGCTAACTGAGTGTTGGCAGTTCTTTCAAGGAGCAAGGCACACAACATCCTGGCATGTATCAGGAGTACCGTGGCCAGCACGATGAGGGCAGTGATCATCTCCCTGTACTGGGCACTGGTGAGGACTCAAATATTGCATTCAGTTTTGGGTGCCTCTCCACAAAAAGCTTTTGATGGTCCAGAGAAGGGCAGTGAGAGGGCCCTGGAGCATGAATGCTGTGAGGAGCAGCTGAGGGTGTTCAGCCTGGAGAAAAGGAGTCTGAGGAGAGCCCTCTTCACTCTCTGCATCTGCCTGGATGGAGGGTGTAGCTGGGAGGTCAGGCTCTTCTCCCAAGTCATGGGACAAGAGGGAATGGCCTCAAGTTCTGCCAGGGGAAGTTTTAGATGGATATTATGAATAAAAAATACACACCATAGAGGTTATCAAGCATTGCAATAGGCTGCTCTGGAAGTATTTTTAAAAAATGGGCAGGTGTGGTGATGAGTGACATGATTTAGTGATGATTTTTAGAAGTTGAAAAAGGCAGTGGGTGACTTCATAGTGAAAAGCTGAACAAATGTGAAAAGAAATCAGAGAATCGTTTGGATTGGAATGGACATTTAAATCCCATCCAGTTCTACCCCTGTCCTGGATAGGGATACCTCCCACCAGCCCAGGGTGCTGCATGGTTCAACCTGGACTTGAACCCCTCCAGGGATGGGGCAGCCACAGCTTCTCTGGGCAGCCTGGTCCAGGGGCTCACCCCCATCACAGCAAAGAATGTCTTCCTGAGATTCCACCTAAGTCTCCCTTCTTTCAGTGTCAAACCATCACTCCTTGTCCCTTGGCACCTCTCCTTGCTCCAGAGTCACTTCCTAGCTTTCCTGGAGCCCCTTTAGGAACTGGAAGGGGCTCTAAAGTTTCCCCACAGCCTGCTCTTCTCCAGGTTGAGCCCACAACTCTTTTGGCTCACAGCAGAGGGACTCCAGCCCTCACAGCATCTCTGGGGGCCTCCTCTGGCCCCAGTCCAATAGCTCCATGTCCTTCTGCTATTGGTGCCCCAGAGCTGGAGGCAGCTGCAGGGGGGGTCTCCCAAGTGCAGAGCAGAGGGGCAGAATCCCCCCTTCACTCTCCTGCCCATGCTGTGGGGATACAGCCCAGAGGGCAGGGGGGTTTCTGGGTTGCCAGCACATGTTGCCATATCGTGTTGAGCTTTTGCACTAGCACCCCCAAGTCCTGAGATGAGAGGGACTAATACAGGGCTGTGTAGTGAGTGGTCATGGTTCTGACTTTTAAATATGTCAGCATTTAACTGCTGCTCAGGTATAGCCATAGCATAAAACTCTGGACAGGAAGGAGGAACATCTGTGCTACTGTCCCCACTAGACTAGATTGCTCATTGCCTTGTCCAGCCTGGCCTTAAACACCTAGAGGGAGGGGACATCCACAACCTCTCCGGGCAACCTGTTCCAGTGTCTCACTACCCTCACCATAAGGAATTTGTTACACAGATCTGCAAAATTTGCTTATGTTCTACTTTCAACAGTCAGGCTGTAGAAGGCAGTAAGACTTTTGCTTGTCCAACCATATTGGTTGGTCTAATAGATGTTCTACTTCAGAACTTCTCCTTATAGAATAGTAGGAATTTTTAATGGAAAGGAAACTGCTGTGGGGAAAAGGAGTATTCCCTAAAAACTGTTCAGTTAAATCATTACTCTTAGTTAAGGAATAAAAAAAGTTCTCTGAATGAAAATCATAGAACTATAGAATGGTTTGGCTTGGAAGGGACTTTAAAGATCATGTAGTTCCAACCCCCCTGCCATGGGCAGGCACACCTCCCACTAGACCAGGATGCTCAGTGCCTCATCCAGCCTGGCCTTAAACACCTCCAGAGAGCGGGTATCCACAACCTCTCTGGTAAACAAGGATTCATTGAATAAAAACAGCGGAGCTCATCAGCTCTGTAAGAACTCACCTTCTACTTATGTGTTTTTCTGCCCACTAAGAACTGGAACGATCAGGACCACCATGCCTTTGTGCAGAGCCACCTCTCGGATATGTTGGAGCTGCTGCTGGAGCCAGAGCAACTCACTGCCTCCTCTCATGCCACCCACAGCAGCTTGGTGTCCTGTGATGCTGTCTGTGCACTCAGCTTTCTTATTGAAGGGACCATGAACAAATCCAAGATGGTCTGTCCTCTGCATGAGCTTGCTCTGTGGCAGCCCTGTCATGGGCTGAATGGCTACTCAAAAATCTCCAGAGCCTTCTGCTTCCCCAAACTGGAGAGCTGGCTGCAGGCTTGCCTGACAACAAACCCTTTTGGAATGAGTGCCTGCCTCAAGTCTGGGAAGAAACTCGCGTGGGCACAGCAAGGTAGCTACAGCTCTTACCTTTCTTTTTAAAAGTAACTTCCCAGTCTTGGCTTCTCTTGCTGTCCAAGTTGCCTGGCAGTGGTCTCCTTTTCCTCCTGCTGTCAGTAGAGATGGGGTTAGTGACATCTTAGAAGCGAGTCTGGGTATTTAGAGGGTGTTGCTTGACAGCTGTGTGTATTTTTCTGATTAACTTTTGTAAGCAAACTTTATATGACTTTATATTCAAAGGCCCCTCTGAGGGAGGCCAGCATTGCTCTCCTTGTTATCCAAGTACAGCTGGACACAGAGAATAGGTGTATTTGTGGCAAAGATGGGAACTGATCTAGGTTTCCTTGCATCCTTCATCTGTAAGGTGAACCTTGAGGGAAAAGCTTGCGTAGACACTGCTGACGAGTAAAATGAGGAATCTGTCCTGGCAATAAGAGTTTACAACTTGCCTCATGCTGGATACTGTCTCTCTTGGCAGTAGAACCAAGGCACCTTTCACCTAAAGGCAGCTAAATGGTTGTACTGTAGAGGGAGCATTTGACTGTCGTAAAACATCCAGTTTCTGCTTTAAACATTCAGCTTACCCTGTGGATCTTCCTGCCAACCTAAATCTTGTGTTCAGGGGCAAACTTCTGGAAATGGGAATCCTGAGTTGAGGAATGTCTGTAGCTTAGGGTGGCTTCAGCTGCTCCTGAGTAACCTTGAAGTGGTTTTGATCTTTCAGTGTGTCTTGACTTCTGGAACTTCTTTCTGCTCTGTACTGCTCACCTGCTTGGTAGGCACGATTGGGTGGTGTGACTGGTGCATAAAGGGACATGGTTTCTAAGGTTTGGGTTGACTGTTTTCTTGAGGGATTGCTGGGTTATGTGGACAGTGAACCATCATATCTGTCTCTGGAGGAATCAGCTATAGTCGTTATGTGCTTTTATTTTTTTGGGTTTTTTCTTCATTTTAAGCACGTTGGGTGACATTATTTTTCAGTTGAAGGAACAACCAGGAGAGCAAAGATTGCTTGCAATGCTTGTGTGGTGCCTGAGGTGTTCCCCATGGTGATAATGAGCCAGGTGTACAAGCAGACACTGGCTAAGAGCTCAGACACCTTGGTGGGGGCTCATGTGAGAATTCATCGCTGCAACGAATCCTTTATTTATCTCCTCTCTCCTCTCAGGTGAGTTTTTCATTTCCTGAGGCAAGTTTGTTCAGTTCTTTTCAAAGAAGTGAAAAAGTCAAGGTTTTGGGCTTTCCTGCTCAATCTATCCTCACTCTCTTGTTCTTCTCCAGATCTGTGACCATTGAGAAGTGCCGGAACAGCACTTTTGTCCTGGGCCCTGTGCAGACATCTGTTCATGTCCACAACTGTGACAATGTCAAGGTCATTGTGGTTTGCCATCGGTTGTGCCTTTCTTCCACTTCTGGCTGTACCTTCTACATTCTCACCCCTACCCAGCCTCTCATCCTCCTGGGGAACCAAGCCATCAGCTTTGCCCCTTTCCACACCCATTATCCCATGCTTGAAGACCACATGGCTCAGGTGGGCTTGGCCACTCTGCCAAACTACTGGGACAGTCCCATGCTGGTGTGCAATGAGAGTGGGGACACCAGTGTCTTCCGCCTCCTGCCGCCCTCGGACTTCTACACCTTCGTGATTCCTTTTGAGATGGAAGGAGACACCACAGAGACCCCAGGCGGACTGCCGCATGCCTATCAGAAGGTGCTGAGTCAGCGGGAGCATAAGGTGCAGATCTGGCAGAAAACTGTGAAGGAGGCCGGCCTGACCAAGTGAGTGCTGCATCCCAGTGGGGAAACAGTGAGCTGTCTCAGTTCAGCTCACCTCACCAGCAGAAGATTCATTTGATGTGCCTCAAAAATGTTTTCATGATGGGTTGCTTTGTGTGAGCCTTTTCTTGCCATTTCTAGAGTACTAGTAATTAGCAGTTGTGGGATCCTGGTCTTTGCTATTAGTATATGCTCACAATTGTAACTACAAGGGAGATGCCAAAACATCTCCCAGTTTGTGAACCTCAAGGAAAAGCTTGCCTAGGTTCTGCTGAGGAGTGACATGAAGAGTCTGTCCTGGCAGTAGGAGTTTAAAACTTGCCTCATGTTGCCCACTGTCTCTCTTCTGCTTCCAGTGTTGTGTGCTGCCAAGGGTGAGATTTGGGTATGTGTACTGTCAACAACAGCTCAACTAGTTACTGACCTGCAGCTGATTGATGGTCACTCTTGGCCCAAGCTTTACATTGAGATCAAAGCTTTAAAATACTGTCCCATCTGTTGTTGAGGTGAGCTGAGGATGTGATTACAGCAGATCACCTCATGGACAGTGGCTTTTAAAATCCTTTTTATCTGATCGTATTGAATCCTCTGCCTAACTTATCCCTTGCTAGTCAGGCCTACCCTAACTCATCTCATATACTAATGCTTGTATGTTTTGCTTCTTCAGCACCTACTGCCAACCAACTTCTGAAGGAGTTCACCTTGCTTCCTCTGTCAGCACACTTTTTTGTGCAGCCAGACAGGTTAGGCAAGGGTACAAATCTCTGCCACCTTCAGTTTAGCTGTTTTTCTCTTTTTTTGTGAACCTTTTTGTGCAGCAACCTGAAAGAGCTGGCTTCCTTTGCAAATACAGAGTGGGGATGGAAACTCAGATGTTCAGTTGTTGAAGGCTGGAAGAGATGCAAACAAGTGTTATTCCCTGTGCTGCACTTTAGCTCTGTGGAGTTTCTTCCTGTTCTGGGCTCAGTTCAGAGAGGAAAATAACTTCAGCTCTTTTGCTGGAGTTGTCTGTCGTGTCTGTCAGCCTCATCTAAGCTGGCACTTGAGCCTCCAGCCATTATCCTGCCTGGTGCTGCTGCTTCTCACCTCAGGGATTTGTGAGGGTGTTACTGTTGAGGAAGCGTGAGGTAATATGGATGATGTGCTGAGACTTAACATCCTCTACAGCAGTCGTAGGAAGCCAGAGCTCAGGAGCTCGTCCAAGAGGAAAAACACGGCCAGGTTTAGAAGCTTGCTGAAAAGGAAGCTGGGCAGTTGATAGTGTAGACCATCTCTGACTCCTGCAGGCAAGGCAGGGAAACAACAGGGAAGCTTAGAGCAAACAGGATATCAGACTTGTAGAAAGAAAAAAAAGCTGCTGTGCATGAACTGGGAGTTGACAAAGAGACTGTGAGGAATAAGACAACTTCTTTCAAGAAGTTTGAAGTGAGGAAAGAAGGTCTGAGTGTGGGAAGTGGGGTGAACAAAAGGAACGTAAATCCTGCCAGGCTGAAAGGAAAAACCCCTGTAAGACAGGAGCAATGAGACAGGTTGAGGAACAACTTGCAAAAGGCATAAAATCCCATTTATTCATTTTCTGAGCATATTAGACACTGAGTCTTTCAGGGTCAGTAGGAGATCAAGGGAAATAAGAAGTACTTGGAGAAGGTAAAGCCATAAAAGAAGAAAGAAGTGTCTGCCTTTGAGTTTTATGTTCACTGTGGAGGAACTTAGGTTGATTTCTGGGCTAGGACCCTGTCTTTTGAGGAAGCCAATGTACAAAGAAGAGCCGTTAACTTGAAAAAAGAACCTTGGTACAGTGAGCAGCACAGAAATGGATAGGGCTGGTTTGCTGCTGCTTCCCAGTACAGAATGGGACGAGTATGTCAGATGAGGAATGGGCTCAGAGCAGAACTTTCTGAACTCTCTTCAGGATATTGAAAATGTTCATGTTTTACGTGGCTTCTGAAAGGAATTACATAAGCTCACAGGAAAAAAAGTGCAGTTGAGTTACTTAGTACTCCCAAGGTGCCACCTTGGGTTTAAGAAACTGGAGCTGAGCTGATGCCTCAGCTGGGATGGAATGCTGTTCTACAGAAATACTGCTTAGAGCCTGCACAGCTCTTGGACACCCACCAGTGGCAGACAGAGCCCATGTGAAGCCATACACCCTTACAAAAAAAAAAATGCCCCAAAGATGTTTCCTAGTAATTAGAACTACATCAGGAGTGTTGTGTTTAGGCACAATTTTTGCTCTGTATTCACCCTCTCTCTCCAGATGCTGTCAGAACACAATTTTGTGTCTTAGTGTTTCAACACTGATTGCTAATCTTCTTTTTCTCCCTTTTCAGACAGGTTTGATCTGTGCTCCCCAAGTAAAGAGTAGGGCAGAGTTGCTGGGATGGTGGGATGAGGTAGTTTTTGCCACTTCTGTGGCTCCACCAAGTTTTATCTTCAGGGTACAAAGGAGTAATAGTGACTTGGTAAAATACTTCTTTTCCAGCTATGGGCAGTTCATGACCAGCTCTTAGCTGGTCCATATGGAGGCTTACTTGGGTAGTGAAGGTTTTTGAAGAATAATATAAATAAATCAACAGCAGTGCAGGTTTGCATTAGGCATCAGAAGTTTTTTCACCATGAGACACTGACCCAGGTTGCCTAGAGGTAGTGGAGACCCCATGTCTGGAGATGTTCAAGGCCCAGGCTTGCTGAGGCTCTGAGTAACTGATCTAGTGCAAGGTGTCCCTGCTCTCTGCAGGGGATTGGACTAGATGGCCTTTGAACGTTGCTGCCAACTCTGATTCTGTGATATGATTCTTTGATTCTATATGTGACCTGTGCATACTTCCCTTCTGTTTTTTTAGGGAACAGAGGAAACAGTTCCAGGTATTGGTAGAAAACAAATTCTACGAGTGGCTGGTTCAGACTGGGAACCGTCAGCAGCTGGATAGCCTTGTTCCTCCTGCAGCAGGCTCCAAGCAGGCAGCAGGATAACATCCTGCTCCTGTCCAGAAAGAAGTGTGAGTAGAGGACATGTCTCTCTTGATTCTTCTCTATGTAGAAGAATCATTCCATGTTTCTGTGCAGAACCTGAACATGGAAAGAAGACATAGAAGGCTGCTCAGTGGACATTCTCCCAAGAGCCTCACATTTGATTTTAGTTGTTGTTTTACAGTCAAAACCAGTTTTAAATTTTAACCCTGTTCCCCCTGTGCCTAGCACCTGCTTTGTTCTCTTCAGGGGCTCTGTTTGATGGGATGAGGGGGGATGGTTTTAATCTGAAAGAGGAGAGATTTAGATGGGATATTTAAAAGAAATTATCTTCTGGGAAGGGGGGTGAGGCCCTGGACAAGGTTGTCTGAAGAAGCTGCGGCTGCCCCATCCCTGGAGGAGTTCAGGGCCAGGTTGGATGGGACTTGGAGCAACCTGGGCTGGTGGGAGGTATTGCTACCCGGGGTAGGGGTTGGCACTGAATTATCTTTGAGGTCCCTTCCAACTCAAACTATGGTGTATGATTTATTAATGTCTGTAAAGGCAGGTAGGTATATTGGGCACAATCTGATGTAAACCCAAATTTGAACAGCTGCTCTTTTAAGGAGGCTTCACACATTAATGTCTGTACTCATTCGCAGAATCATAGAATGTTGAGTTGGAAGAAACCTTTAAATGCCATCTAACCCTACTCCCCTGCAGTGAGGAGGGACATTGTACACTAAATCAGGTTGCTCAGAGCCTCAGCAGGCCTGGCCTTGGATGTCTCCAGAGATGTCCCCACCACATCTCTTGGCAACCTGTTCCAGTGCCTCACCACTCTCATGGTGAAGAATTTCTTCCTAATGTCTAATCTATCTGTGCCCTGCTCTAGTTAAAAGCCATTTCTCCCTTGTCCTTTGGCTACCTGCTCTGCCAAACAGTCCCTCCCCAGCTTTCTTGTACTTTTGTCTTTTTCTTCCCAAGTGGAAATAGTTAAGGAGCTGGAGATGAGCCCTTGTTGTGTTTTTCTGCCATTGCATCTTTCAAACCATTAGAAAGTTGTAGGTTGTTTTTGTTGTTGTTGTTTTTTTTTTAATTTTTTCTTGTGTTGCTTTTTAAAGAACAGTTGGAGTAAAATTTGCTGCTCTTACTTTGTTACAGAGTTGTGGGAGCAGGCAGCGATGCACTGCAAACACTTCTCACTGGGACTTTGCTGTTACCTCGCCTGAACGCACCCTCTGTGGACTTGACACCCAGCCTTGGCACACATTGAGCTGTCTGTCTGTCTGTCTGCTTTAGGATTTGTAAAATCCTGAAGGAATTCATAATTCCCCACATTCCCAGCACTGTGCTGTAACTGTTCTGTTGATAACTGAGAAGGTGTGTGTCCATAGAGGGTGATGAAGTTTTGCCTTGTTGCAAATCCTTTAGTGGGGAGGCTGTCATGGTGGTTAGTGTCTGTAGCGTGGAGTTGTCCAACAGTATGACCATTCTTGGAGTTGAGGTGGGACATAGGGCCCTAGGCAACACCTATCTCTTCATGGTATGAGCCAGCCCTGCTGTTTTTATAGATTTGTGTATGGATTGTTTGATTATTTTTTTTATTAAATGAAATTAAATGGATTTTTGTATATATATGTGAAGGATGGCACTTAAGCAGTTTGATGTTATGGAATTAACTTTCTCAGGCATTTGCATTCTTTTGACAAATGTCAATAAAATTAAGAGTTTTCAGATGAGCTTGATGTATGACCTACATACATAGGGAAGGGGATTTAAGTCCAGTGGGCATAAGGGGAACACAGCATCTCTTTCAGCTGAGAGGAAAGAGCTAATGGAACCAGCTGTGGAATGAAGAGTTTTGAAGGCTGCTCTGGCACAGCATTTTAATACAATCACCCTTTCCTACCTTTAGTATCTCTTGTGAAGATTATCAGCTTGGCTGAGTACCCTTCTTGTGTGCTGGTGGGAGATGTCCCTGTAGCTGAGCACCTAAAATGAGCTGGACAAAACAGACCAAGGCATTGCATAGATGACCCTACACAGAGATCTCCTAGTGAACCTCCTGTTTGGCTTTTAATAGGACTGGTGAGCCCCTGGCCCAGGTTGTCCAGAGTAGCTTTGGCTGCTCCATGCCTGGAGGGGATCAAGACCAGGCTGGACAGGGCTTGGAGCAACCTGGCCTGGTGGAAGGAGTCCCTGCCCAGTGCAGGGGGTGGCGCTGAATTCGCTTTGAGGTCTCTTCCAACCCAAACCATTCTATGACTTGGATTTCGGTTGAACTCTGATCTTCAGAAGCCAGCATCTACATAAGAAAACATCTGTAAGTGGCCTCACAGCTGCCTAGCAGGAGGAGCTGCCAGCAGCAGCCCCGGGTGGTCCAAGACACTTGAAATGGGAAGGGGCTGAGCTGCTGTTGAGCCTTGCTGTCCCAGACTGTGGCATCTGCCTGCATTTTGTGGGGCTGTGGCAGTGTCCCTGAGGTGGCACTCAGAGCTGCTGCTGCCAGACTGCTTGTCCTGACAGATTTGAAAGAGGGAGGGGGGACTGTGCGTTCCAGGCTCTCTCTGCCAAATTAATTTCCCTTTGTCTCACTAAGCCTTTGGGCTGGGGCAGTGAATAGCTGCAGAGGTGGTTTTTCATAACATGCTGGCAGAGGGGGGCAGCTTGGGGGGGTTGGGTACACACAAGCCAGCAGCCCTCCTCCCCTCCCCTGCTCATTGGGCCAGAGTGTGGCTAAATGAAATACTTCTGCTCAACCCCCGGGGAAGAGATTTTGGGTTCATTTTGTGACACTGGCAGCTTTTTGTTGGAAATTTAGGTACTGTTGTGTACTATTTGATAGGTGAAATTGCTGGCTTTAGGGCTGTGTGGCCAGTCAGTGTTGTTTTCCTCCTCTGCCAGGCACAGCTTGTGGAAATACAACTCAAGCTGAGGATGTGTTGTGAAACAATGCAGCCTCTTTACTCCCTCTTTTTTGCAGGTGTTCCTATTAGGACCTTTTAGGGTAGAGCTTTCCCATAGAGGCTGTTCTTTGCAAACCTGCAGTGTCTACCCTGGCCACATCCCATCCTTCATTGCATGGGAATGTTCCCTGATGAATATTGGGTCCCTTCCTTAGAGATAGGGAAGGGCCTTTCAGAGACAACCAGGGTGCCTTCTTGTTTAACATGCTTGGAAGGGAATGAGCAGCCAAATCACCCGCACCTCCATCCTCCAGGACTTGGCAGGGGGGCTGCATGTTTTGAGTGCATTTGGCAGAGTTTTGGTGTTCTGACTCAGCAAAATGGTAACAAAGGGAGGATGGCAAAGCCTTCCTTTATTCCATAATCCTGTTTGCTTTTCTGGAACCCGTCTATAGCCTCAGAATCACTGACTCAATTTTTGGATCCTATTCTCATGACAAAGCGGCTGTCTGATTTAAAACGAGCCCATTATAAAAAGGGCCTCTCGGATCCTGGTTGTTTGTAACAGTTTCTGACGTTCCTCCAGCACTGGGGAGCTTGGGCTGGAAAAGAAAATGTCCAGGGCTGGAACCAAGGTAAGTTTTATGTGCAGCCTGCACATGATTGTGGCTAGGAGCATGGAATTTAACAAGGGTAAGTTGTGGACAAACTTCGGGTTAGTTATTCTGATGACAGCTTCCCTCTCTGTCAGCAAGAGGAGGTGCCCAGATGGAAGAAAGCTGGAGCTGAGCCCTCCTTAGTCTTTTCCTTGGCTGTTTCCTGCAGGTTGTCCCCTCTCTTGATGTGTTTAAGGTCAGGCACTGAGCAACCTGATCTAGTGGGAGGGGGTTTGGAACTAGATAATTTTTAAGGTCCCTTCCAACTCAAACTGTGATTCTAGGTGTGGCTCTGTGAGAGAATGGAGTTGAGTTTGGTGACTTATGAGGGGGTATTTTAAAATACACCAGGACGTGCTGCCTTGTGAATTAACAGCAGAGGCTGCCTTGCCATCAGCCAACATGATGAGCTACAGAGCAGAGTCTTTTCCCTTGCAAGAAGCTCAATGCCAGAGACAGCCACCACGTCCCCACGGACATGGTAGAGCAAAGGGTGTGTGGTGGCAGAAGGACACCTGGATGGTGACCAGAGCACTGAAGGCAATAGGATTCCCTGAGAGAGGGGAATCTCAACAGAAGAATTTAAGCTGGAGAAGGAGGTAGATGAAGAAGTTTGACTCTAGAGTGATGTGCATCAGAGGGGCATCCAGCTTGGATGCTGGATCTTTCAGTCGTGAAGTTAGCCAGCAGCATGTTGTGGGTTTGGGGCTGTGCAGGGATAAAGAACTGGGAAAGGAAGGTGGGTGCTACTGGTTAGTCCTTATGGGTTATGAGTTTCCTTCTAACAGAACTGTTGTTGGGAGGAAGTGTGCTAAGTGCTGTGAGGTGATTAGAGGAGTTAAGGATGTTACAGTCTCAAGAGGAAGTTCTGCTTTGGCAAGTCTGTCATCTGCCAGGTAAAGTCCCAAAAAAGCTAAGTTTGAGTAGTGAGGAGTTAACAAGTTGGTGCTGTGAGCAGAGTAGCTTTTCTGACCAATTAGCTCTAGGGAAACTGTGGTTTATTTATTTTTAAAAAATGAGGTGAAGGGGAAAGAAATAGTAGGTGGGATGTTTAAACCACTGTGGCCAGAAAAATTATTTTCAGAGCACCTGGGGGCTATTGGTTGAGGCAATTACCTGAAAGCATGTAAGGAAATGATGCTGGAATGGGAGGCTGGGAAAGGGGAAATGTTGTCCTGAGTTTGCTGCATTGGATCAACCAAGTACACATCAGGTGATCCAGTGCAAGGCACAAAAAGATACTGGAATAAGGCATCAAAATCCTGTTAAAGGAGAAAATGGGCTGAAAGGGATCTGCTCAGAGCAATTCACATCTAATGTAACTTTTTGGACATGATCTGACTTCCCAGTACTGTAAGCAAGCATGGAATACAGTCAAAATAGACATGGCTGTGGAGCCCTTATTGCAAAGAGCAGTTCTTGATGAAGAATTGTTACTTAGAAGAGTCTAAAAATTGTAGAATCATAGAATGGTTTGGGTTGGAAGGGACCTTAAAGATTATCTAGTTCCAACCCTCCTGCCATAGGCAGGGGCACCTCGCACTAGACAAAGGATCCTTGTGGGTGTAGGGCTAGTCTTTCCATGAGGGCCTCCTGAGTTGCCTCTCCAGGACTGGAGAGGCTGGTGATCTCTTTGGCAAGAACAGTGACATTTGCTGACCAGCTCTTGAGATCTTTTTGAATCCTGTTGGGATCAAATAGAGGAAAAGTGTCCCTGAGTGCAGTGCTTTTCAGTCAGCTACCTGGCTAGAGGGCAGATCCTGGGGAAGAAATGTAGGGATGGATTGGAAATTCAGCAGACAGATCACAAACTTCCAGCAAGCAGAAGCCGACTGCAAATGTGTGTCCTTGTATGTCCAGTCAAAGAACTGTGCTCTCCACCACAGACATAGAGCTCTCCTTTAGCTTTTCTTGGCTCTGATAAAGCTCATGTAATGTCTACCTTTCAGCTTTGACTTGAGGAAGCAAACTGTGGACCTGATAGAGTGGGTGCAAGGAGAATGATGACTCAGGAGGACAGAGACCTTTCCACCCCATTGTCAGTAAAGTTACAACTGCATTCTGTCACCTGATACAAATTAAGTCCTGCTTAATGGAGTCCATTGACTACTTATGGCTCTCTTGGTAATAATTTGGTTTCCCTGATCTAGAGAAAGTGGGAGGTGGTGGTGGCCCCATCCCTGGAGACATCCAAGGCCAGGTTTGATGATGCTCTGAGCAACCTTATCTAGTGTAGGATGGCCCTGCTCACTGCAGGGGATTGGACTAGATGGCCTTTGAATCTTCCAGCTCGGAGATTCTTTGAGATGCATTGGTAGTGTTTTGGTGCAGAGAGGAGAGGGACTTCACCAAGAGCAATTTGGGATGTATTGGGACTGAAGTAGGTACTAGGAAGGGCAGGATATCTGGCAGATGGAGGTATTGGGGCCAGGCTGATGAATTGGCTTCAAGGGTTAGTTGGTTGCAGTTGATCCTGCTCAGTAGCTGGTCTTTGATGACTTTGTTACATCTTGAATGCTCAGTTCTCAGGTTATTTCATGCTGGGGCATGAAACCCCCCCCAAGCTTTCATTTCTCTGCTTGCCTTGCAGGTCACCTTCTATGAAGACAAGAACTTCCTAGGCCGTTGCTATGAGTGCAACAGCGACTGCCCCGATTTTCACGCCTACTTGAGCCGCTGCAACTCCATCCGTGTGGATGGAGGCACCTGGGTGGCCTATGAGAGACCCAACTTCTCTGGCAACATGTACGTTCTGACACGTGGAGAGTATCCCGACTACCACCACTGGATGGGCCTCAATGACCGCCTTGGCTCCTGCAAAGCCATCCAGATAGTAAGTGTAGCCATTTCCCAAGGGATACCATCACAGAATCACAGAATGTCAGGGATTGGAAGGGACCTCATGAGATCATCTAGTCCAATCCCCCTGTCAGAGCAGAAACACCTAGACCAGGTCACACAGGAACTCATCCAGATGGATTCTGAATGTCTTCAGAGAAGGAGACTCCACAACCTCTCTGGGCAGTCTGTGACAGTATTCTGCCATCCTCACCATGAGGGTTCTTACATTTCTCTGGAACCTTCTGTGTTCCAGCTTGTACCCATTTCCCCTTGTCCTGTCATTGGAGATCACTGAGAAGAGCCTGGCTCCATCCTCCTGACACTCACCCTTTACATATTTTTAAACATTAATCAGGTCCCCCCTCAGTCTCCTCTTTTCCAAGCAAAAGAGACCCAGCTCCCTCAGCTGTTCCTCATAAGGGAGATGCTCCAATCCCTTCATCATCTTTGTTGCTCTTCTTTGTACCCTCTCCAGCAGATCCCTGCCCTTACTGAACTGAGGGGACTGGTTATACACTAGTATCAAAAGGGTTTCAGCATGCTTGTGGGTGGCCCCTGTCTTCCCATGAGAGCTCCCTTGGAGAGGATAACTAGTGGAGGTTTGCTCCTGCAGCCATGCTCTGGGAATGTTTAGTGACAGGGGAAGGTAAATCTTTTCCACCCTTGATTGCAACGGGGAAAAAAGCCGATCCCTTTTAAGGGCTTTGTTGGTGAGCTTCCCTATCTGCATCTGAAGGGGGTTGGTCTCCAGAGGTCTCTTCCAAACTTCACCGCTCTTAAGTAGCGCAGCCATGGTCTTCCACTATATGGAGCGGGTCTTGCAGCTGAGAGGGGGTTTTGCTTTTACATCTAGAGGTCTAACACTCCCTTAGAAGTGATTCTGTGTATGAGGTGGGGCTTTGCTTAAGGCAGGGAGAGTTTCCTGCTGGTCCAGAGCACTTGAAATGGCAGAAGGGATGGAGACAAAACATGTGAGAGATACAGCTTCCTCTAGCAGGATGAAATGCTTTATCCTGCATTTTCACCCAGAGCCTGCCTTCCCCTCCTGGCTTGATGGGAGTGGGGGATTCTCATGGGGACCTGCAACACAAGTGTTGGGTCAGAGAGCCCCAGAGAAGCAGCAGCCCATGCATCTGAGGGACCCCCATGGAGCTGAACTGGGGCTGGCAATGAGAACGGACTAGGGGATGCAAAAGGAGGGGGTGGGAGATGATGAAATCCAAGGCAGCTGGAGATTTAAACTGCTGCCAAGTGCCTTTGGGCAAGGCGATGCTTGAAATCACAGTGGAAAATACCAGCTCTGCATTTGCCTGAGATACAGCCCAGCTGGGGTCACCAGCTCATTAAACTCCTCATTGCCTAGAGGGGTGGGGAGAGGAGGGGGGTTCCTCTCTCCTCCTGATGCTCATGTGGGATGCCTGAAGGGTTTGGGCAGGCTGCTGTGGAGAGAGCACCCATCATTTGCTGAACTGGCCTCATCCTTCCTTGCACCCTTCCTCCCCACCAAACTGGGGCTGCAGTTTGGGCTGAAAGCCTTCTGTTCCATCTCAGTGCTTTCCTGCCCTCTTGGCACATGATGTTTGGTCAAGTTCTCCCAGTGGAAGTTTTTTGAGGGCTGATTTGAGTCATTCAGCCATGTCCTGGTGTGCTGGGAGGGTGATTTGTACCCAATCCAGTCTGACCTCAAAGCCTCATAGCTGCTCCCTGGTTACAGGGTTCCATCCCTTCAGCCCTCTCCCTTATTTTTTTCCTGTTTTTCAATCCTCTCCCTTATTTTGCTCCTTCTTTTCAGTCCTCTCCCTGAGTTCTTTTAATTTATTCAACCCTCTCCCTAATTTTTTCACTCCTTTTTCAACCCTCTCCCTTTTTCTTTCCTTTTTTTTTTTTTTCTAGCCAAGTGGAGGCCGGAGCCACATCCAGGTATTTGAGAAGGGAGATTTTGGTGGGCAGATGTTTGAAGCCACTGAAGACTGCCCTTCCATCATGGATGAGTGGCACATGCGTGAGGTCCATGCCTGCAGAGTTCTGGAGGGCACTTGGGTTTTCTATGAGCATCCCAACTACCGGGGCAGGCAGTACCTGCTGCCCAAGGGCGAGTACCGCAAACCTGTGGAGTGGGGAGCATCCAACCCCACTGTCCAGTCCTTCCGTAGCATCTCCCAGTGAGGCAGCCCACTGACTGGGGTGCCCAAGACCTTCAATAAAGCAAATTGAGTCACTCATCTCAGCCTCTTCTACTTACTCTCTGGGCTTTGACTGAGAGTCATCCAGCCCCAATTGCCTCCATCTCTGCGGTCTTCTTGCTGCAGGCTCACCCCATCCCTTCCCTTTCCTAAAGAACTTAAGAAGTTCTTCACCATGAGGGTGGTAAGGCACAGGTTGCCCAGAGAGGTGGTGGAGGCTCCATCCCTACAGACGTTCAAGGACAGGCTTGTGGAGGCTCTGAGCAGTCTGATCTAGAGCAAGATGCCCCTGCTCTAGATGGCCTTTGAAGGTTCCTTCCAACTCAACACATTCTATGATTCCATCCCACCATTCCCCTTCTGGAATAAAACATCCAGAGCTTGTGCCCATCCGATCTGGGGAGGCAGGTGGAACCACCCAGCCCTGAGACTCTACTTCGTGGTGCTGGCTGTGAGTTGCTCAGTCCCTTGTGACACCAGGGAGTCCTTTCTGCTGTGTGGGAGCTCAGGAGAAGGGGCTGCTGGTGGCTAGGGAGAGGGGATGAGGTCTAAATCTGAGCCACGTGAATCTAGGATGCCCTGAGGAGCCTGGACAGCAACTGGAGGAGCACATCCCTCCTGTGGTGGACAGAGAAATGGGAACAGGGGGAAAGCAGAGGTATGAATCAGAGATCCCACAGCACGCAAGAGGGAGGTGAGAGTGATCACCTTGGGTGGTGCTGGGGACCCTGACAGCACGATGCCCCTTACAGCTGTGGGACAAAGGATCCTAATGTTTAAAACGGGGAAAAGCACCACAGCTGGAAGAGAAAGAAGAGTCAGGATGTAGACCGAGGTGATGAGTGCCTTTGAAATTCACCTTGGAGTGGGAGGTTGCTCCCGAAGAATCCTGAAGGACAGGAAGGCATGCAAATGGGAACCTCAGGCTCCCAGTTTGCTGCCAGCTGGAGCACCCTCTTTAGCCAAGTGCCACTAGATGTCAGACTGGACCTGTGTCGTGGCCACACTCCTATGTTCTGGAATAACTGATGTCAGCTGTGCAGGACACTCTCCTCTGGGCACCCCGGGGACCCTCAGCCTGTTTGCATATGGAGCCGAGAGGCCTTGGGATAATGATGCTGGATGTGGAAGCAGACCCCTTCTAGCCACGCTCCCTGGGCTCTCTCTGGTTGATATATGAGGTTATTACAGAGGAGGGAGGCAGGTTAAGTGGTGCTTGTCAAGCCCCAGCCACCTCCATGGGAACACAACTGCTGGTGGGGAGTGGGAAGGGGCTTCTGAGAGGAGCAGCTCCAGCCCCCTGGGCTTTCCCCCAGCACAAAGGTAGGCTGAAGAGAGTCACCTTTCTCCCCCTCTTTCCATGACCCTGCCATTCAATGCCCCCCCACCCCTACCTTTGCAGGCCTCCTTGGCTAACTTTGGTCCTTTTTCCTCTATCGCAGGTCAGCAAGATGCTGATAGTTCATCATTACAGTTTTGTCTAGGAGCATTTTTTTCTCTCACTAAAATATTTCTCCAGGACTGAGTCACTCTCCCATCTCCATCTCCTCTTTCCCCCCTATCTCCCTGCTCCAAGCCCCTCCAGCATGGCCTTGCCCTTGATTTTTCCAGGGAGCCTGTTGCTGCCCCTGTTTCAGAAGAAAAATCATAAACGGGTAGGTGTATTCTGGTCAGTGCATTTCCAGCCTTCACCCACCCTGAATTTGGGCAATATTTGCCTGAGCAACACACTTCCCCATCCTACATCCCCCATGCTGGGATTTGTTTGCTTTGCAGTGGGTGCTGGAGCTGCAGCCTGTGGATTCAGGGTTTAAGTCACCCCAGAGCATGGCAGAGACCATGGTTTGTCCCTCACATTTACAGTTCCTTCCCACATCCTTCCTTCCTACTGCTTCATCTACCTAGAAAATGCAGTTATCACAATTCTTTCCCCCTGCTCCTCCTCCTGATGAATTTTGCATCATGCCCCCTGCATGCTGGCAGCTGACACATGTAACAATGAGAGGTGGGTTGGTTTTAATTTCTTATTTTTTAATTTTATTATTATTCAATATTATTATTTGAGGGGTTTGCGGGAGGGGAGGGAGCAGGGGGAGGGTGCAGGCAATCCAAACCCAACCCTGCTGCTGCTGCTGCTGGGTCTTAGCTTGACAGCTAATTTCCATTTGAGCAGTATCAGGGGGTCTGCTGCTGTAATTGGCATGCAGATTGTGTCTGATGGGCCCCTTAGACACCAGAACAGATTCTGCTGGTGAGCATAAGCCAACCCACGGCTGATGGATGGGGTGTAAGGAGGTCATTTTGAAGGGAGAACACACCGGTGTCCCTGCACAGACCAATAGTATGTCACATTTCTGTGCCCTCCCCACCTCACCCAAACTCCTACTTTCTTTATCCCCTGACTCCAATCTATCGTATTTGGCTGATACAAATGCTACTTCATTTCCCTCTCTCTCCCTCTCTTCCCTTTTTCCCTTTAAGGGAAATGTGATGGAACTGGCTCCTGATTTTAATAAGAAGATGGTGTGGCGTAGCAGGAATTAAAGTGCTGCCATGCTTCATTAGAAGCTGGGGATCATATATAGCTGGCCCAGATGTTAATTACACTTGGGGAATTAATTGGTATAAGGCGTTCCTTTCTTTTATCATCTGGAATCTGGAGGTTCTGCAAAGACTTATTGAAACAGGACAGGTGGGTGGGCATCAGTGTCCCCTCTGTGGCCCATGACTTGCTTTGTAATCCCAAAGCCAATTTCATTTCTCCCACCATGAGGTCCAAAAACCCACTGCTGGTTTTCCCCTCATTTCCTCCTCATTTCTGCCCTTCTCCAAACTTTTTCTCCAGCTGATGAGGGGAAGCGGGTCCAGGTGGGACTGAGGAGGACTGGGAGGAAGTACTGCTTTGAAGGAGGCAAGACCATCCACCCTCGAAGCTGGCCATCCCCAGGACGACCTCTGTGAGGGCTGGTGTCCTCCCTTTCTCCATCCTTGCTCCTCCATCCCTTCCCTGCAGCTCTGGATGCTGACCTCACTCCACAGGGGAGAGCCTCTTCCTGCTGAAATCACCTCCAGTTCCCCAAGGAAACCTGTCCCCAGTTTCTTCCCTCCCCTTTTCCATCTTGGATTCAACCTGATGAAATGCAAAAGCTGCTAAAAAGCTGGGTAGGAGGTGGGGGAGGGAGAAAGCGAGAGGGAGGAGGGGGGTCTTTTTGCCAAAGGACAGAAATGATACACTTGGAAATGAAGAATATTCCTCTGAATGCTGCCAATTTGTTCCTTTTCTGAGCTGTCTGGTGGTGGCCCATCATGGGGCACAGTATGAAGCACCATCTCTTCAAGTTCCTGTCTGGACTGGCAGAGATTGCTGCATGACCCTGGTAGGACACTTGTGCACAGCTTTATTTCCACCCTCCTACCCCCTCACCCCTCCAAAAAAGTGCCTCCCAGATCCTGATGGTGAGCTCAGCACAGACAAACAGAAGAACATCAGGCGCTAGTGGAAGCTGTTACCATGGTGGGGATGGCCCTGCTCCCGTGTTTGCCCTCCTTCAGGCCCTTCCAGTGGCAATGCTCCCAGCTTGGAGCAGCAAGTCTCCTTTCTGTTGCGGACATGACCTGAGCTTTCTTGCTCAGAGCCCTGGCAAAGGCTGCCCAGAGAGGTGGTGATGGAGACATTCAAAACCTGGATGTGTTACTGTACAACCTGGGTGACCATGCTCTGGCAGGGGGTTGACCTGGATGATCTCCAGAAGTCACTTCCAACCCTAGCCAGCCTGTGATTCAGTGATTTGGTTCCCTTGGAGCTCTTCTTGCTAAAACCAAAGGCCCTGCAGGTTCAGCAGCTTCTTTGGGCTATAGTCAGGCAGTCTCTGAAGGTCCTCACCAGGAATCATGGCACATGATTTGGTTTTTCCACTGCAGCCTTTCCAGACATCCTCTCTTCTTCCCTTTCATGTATGAACTACCCTTTGCATTCCCTCTTGACGTGGGCTGAAATGCAAAGGTTGCACAGAGCAAAGAGTTTCAGGAAGAGAGGAGATGGGACCAGCTCTCTCCATCCTGGTTGGAGCTTGTGTGTAAAATAAGTCCCAGCTCTGTTTAGACAGAGCTTTTGAGCTGTGAAGAAGTAGCCACAATATGAGGTCTGAGCTGCTTCATATCTCATATGAGATACCTATAGGGACATCCAGGGGACCTCTCCTGTTACATTCATGCTCTCAGTGAGAAGTGGTGGGTTGTCCATGCCCACAAGTGGGTATGTGGTGTCATGGGTGAGAGCTACCTCTCTGGCACACACCAGGGGTAATGGGGTATCACTGCTGTGGGGGGGACATGGACTCTGCAGCTCCCCAGAATAAGAGAGGCAGATGCTGAGGAGAAGGCCCCCCTGGGGGACCGGCCTTGGCTTTGACAGTCCCCAGCAGAGGGCAATAGACGCAAATGGAAGAGACAAGACCTTGTGAGAAATCTGCCAGAGGAGCAGTTTCTAAGGGATTTGGAGTGACACGGTGCTTTAGGAGAGGCCGAAGAAGGAGGTCAAAGCAAACCAGAGCAATTCAAGAGTATTTTGGTTGGGGTTAAAGTAAAATAGCCCTTCTATAATTCCGTTCTATAATTGCTTTGGGTTTGGATGGAGAAGGAAGGAGGAGCATTTAATCCTTTTGTTTAAACTTCCTTGTTTCTGTGTCCTTTTTTTAAGTGAAAAGCACTGCCTTGTGGGGCATGGCTGATCACCTCCAATAAAGGATACTGGTAGGAAAAGTTCCGTTATTTTCCACCTAGACAGTTTATGTCACTGACCCAAGCTCAGTTTATGGGTCTCTTTCTGGATTTCCTGGTAAGGTGGAAATCAAATTCTACCCACCTGCTTAGACATGTTGGCTGCTGACCCCTTCCCTGGCCAGAGAGATGTGTTGGGCTGGGGCTGCTGCTGCCCTGCAAAGAGGGAACCACTGTGGGTTCACTGGAATGGGAAGAGCATTCCTTCCTCCTCCCCATGCCTGGACCCTCTCAGGCAGGAACTTCTGCCCCTTTGCATCCCCACATGCCTGGCTTGGTAGGTATTCATGTTCCTTTTGCAAAATTCATATAGATGGTTATCAGTCTTTTTTTAGAGTGCCAAACTGTTTGGAATTATCTGGGCATAAACAAAGGAAACAAGGATACAAGAAAGCTTTCCAAGGCAGGAGAGTGATCCTACAGATGCTCTCTCAGCCCAGGTTGAAGACACTCCCACAAGGTATAAGGATGAGGCAACGAGGATGAACTGTAGCAGTGAAGTTTTTCCTGGCAGTGTTCCCACCTGTATGTAGAGCTGAGACCTGGTCTTTTTTTGAGGATAAAAATCCTTAATTATTTGAAAAGGGAGAAGGAACCCCATGTGGTGTGGAGCAGTGGGTACTGGGGAAAAACACCCTGCCTGGATGCAGGGTCACCTCAGCAAGCAGCTGATGTGTTATTTGGGTAGAGACCCACACTGTGGTGTAGAGCAGGTGCCAAAGCCTTGACGAAAAGGACATTTTAGGAGAAGGCTGGGACAGGGCTTTTGTCAAGATCTCTCTGGAGATCTCTCTCTTTTGTCAACCCCTCTCTGGAGGTGTTTAAGGCCAGGCACTGAACAAACTGATCAAGTGGGAGGTGTCTCTGCCTATGGCAGGGGGGTTGGAACTAGATGATCTTCAAGGTCCCTTCCAAACTAAACCATTCTATGATTCTGTCCTGCTGCTCACAGAGGGTGCAACCAGACTAGAGGAGCAGAATGAAGATGCTCCACCACCTTCGCTCCCCCTCCCCTTCCTGAGAAGAGCCAGGAACAATCTCCCCATCTCAGTGTTATCTCTCCATCTGTCTCCTCTCTCTGCCAGCCTTCCAGATGCTCCTTATCTCCTCTCACCTTCCCCAGCATCCCTGCATGCTCCTCCCTCTCTGCTCTCCAGCAGCTGCTCCCTACCTGTGATCTCTTATCTGCCACAGGGAGTTTTGATTCCCGAATTCTCAAAGACAAAGGGATTTCTTTCAGGGAGAGGGCAGTGAAGGTCAGCGGTGGGGGCATGGGCAGGGAATCCTTCTCTCCCCAGTCCATTCCAGTCCTCCAGGTAGTGCCTACCCTCATTTATTCACCCACATTATCAATTACATTTGGATTATTATTACTTACCAAAGCCAAAGTGAGTTGCAGACAGCTATTTCCTAATGGGGGAATGTTACAGGCAACTTATTAACGGACAATGCATCATTAAGGGGGGGGGAAGAGCTTCAAAGGCTGGTGAATGCATTTCAAAGGACACACTGTGGGAGCGGAGCCTGCAATCTCATATCTGGGAGACACGGGTAAAATTTGTAACAAGGAATATACAGGGCCCAATGTAATTAACTAATTCTCCATCAAAGGGGTTTTTAAAACTGAATGGTCAGGGAATTCAATTATAGGTTTCTTAATGAACCACTCTATGCCAAGGCAGGGGGATGTTTTTCTCCTAGAAAGGCAGGGGATGAGGATCACAACTGGGATTTCCAGGGAGGTTTGGAGAGAGAGGCACTGGAAAAGCTCATCCTGAGTGGATTTGGTGTGTGGGGACAGAGAGAGGCACCATTGAAGTCCCCTGAGATAACTGGCTGTCCCAGAGATAGCCCATCTCTTGGGACATGTTCACCCTGCACCTGATTTTTGACAGACTCACAGCTCTTCTGGAGCCCAGACTAGTAGAAAGAGCTAAGGGATGAAGGTCATAGAATCATAGAATTGTTTGGGTCAGAAGGGACTTTAAAGATCACCTAGTTCCAACCCCACTGCCATAGACAGGGACACCTCCCACTAGATTAAGCTGCTCAGTGCCTTGTCCAGTCTGGCCTTGAACACCCTGGTTCCCTGGGGGAGCAGGAAGGATGGATGTTCCAGGGCTGGCACCACCCCATGTCCTCCCTGGAAAAGCTGGGCAAGGGAGATTTCCTCCTCCACTGCCTGAATCCAGCCTCTGATAAAAATAACATCCTTCTCCCTTTATGAAAGGAGCATCTTCTCATCCTCCACTAGTTTCTTTTATTATAGAAAGTTGGTTTGCTGACTTCACAAAGGGTAATGTATTATGAATTTTCCTTCATTTCCCTTCTTTTTTTATTTTTTCTTTTCCCCCACGTTTAACAACCGATTTGTGTGTTGCATGAAAGTTACACAGTTCTTTAGATGCATTTGCTATTTTATTTTCTTTCATTCAAAAATATGTCAGTAATCTTTCTGTTAACATGAAAGATAAAGGATTAGTAATGCAAGATGCAGTTTTCTTGTAACCTTCTTGAAAGCAGACTATAGTTTCTTATCTGACTCTAACATTCATTTTCCTGAAAAAGAAAAAAAAAAAAGGCTTCTTAAAATATATTTGATTCAGATGAGCTGTGCCAGCAAAGGAATTCATTGCAGCTGGTGGAATGTGGCAGCAGTGAGTTGTTCCATTCTGAGAAAATAGGATCCACAAGGGGATGGGCATGTGTGGTCTGAGCAGAAAATGCTGCCACCACGAGGAAGCACCATCCCAAAATACCCCCGGGTGTGCCTTTCAAGGTTGACTTTAGTATCATTAGGAAGAAGTTCTTTACTGTGAGGGGGGTGAAACACCAGAACAGGTTGCACAGGGAGGTCCCATCCCTGAAGACATTCAAGGCCAGGCTTGCTGAGGCTCTGAGCAACCTGATCCAGTGCAGGATGTCCCTGCTCACTGTAGGTGAGTTGGACTGATGACCATGGAGGTCCCTTCCAACTTTATTATTCTATGATCTGCAGCACTTGTCCCAAGGATGCAGGACCCTACTGCCATGTCCCAGACTGGAGTTCTGCCACTCCTTTTTCTGAGCTCAGTGGCCACTGCTGACAGACCGTGTCACATTGTAGACAGGGGCTACAATGGTTGTAGGTGTTCTGTGAGGTGTTCTGGAGACCACAGAGGCAAACAAGGAGGAAACTGGTTGGGTTTTTATGTGCTGGCGGCCCTTTGACAAATGTTTCTAGAGGAACCATATATTGCATAGAATCATAGAACGGTTTGGGTTGTAAGAAACCTTAAAGATCATCTATTTCCAACCCCCTGCCATGGGGGGCACCTCCCACTAGACCAGTTTGCTCAGTGCCTCATCCAGCCTGGCCTTAATCACCTCCAGAGCAGGAGCATCCACAACCTCTCTGGGCATCCTATTCCAGTGTCTCACCACCCTCACAGGAAAGGACTTCTTTCTTATCTCCAGCCAAAATCTCCCCTCTTCCAATTTGTATCCATTATTCCTAGTCCTGCCATCCTGGATCCTATTAAAAAGTCCTACTCCAGCACTTCTGTAGGCCCCCTTCAGGTATTGAGAAGCTACTATGAGGTGGCCCCTGAGCCTTTTCCTCTCCAGGCTGAACAGCCCCAACTCCTTCAACCTGTCCTCAAGAGGGAGTTGCTCCAGCCCTGATTGTCTTTGATATTTGAAGGAAGTTTTTTTCTCTGCCAGTGGTTCACAAGTCTGGGAGGTCACTGAGGTGGTGACAAGCAGAGCCCCAAAGCATGTTATGGGCTTTGGAGCACCACAAGATGTGACACATTTGGGCAGTGTCCTCTACAGCCTCCTCTTGCAAGCAGAGCTACAGCATCAAGCTGCCCTCTGATATCTTATGGGCTGTCTCTGCTGTCCCAGTGATACCCATCTCACCATCTTCTGCTCATGGCTCATGAGCCAGCAACGCTGCCAGCTCCTGGTTTCTTATTTGAGGTATTTTAGGTCTCCAAGAGGTTCCATTTTGAGATATCTTGGCTGAGAGCTTCTCTCCTCCCCGCCCCCCCC
>VZTY01025345.1:59270-79347 GCA_013400935.1 Turnix velox
CCCCCCCCCCCGATGGGGTCAGGAGTTCCTGCCTTGGACTGAGTGAGCTGCTGGTGGCACAAGGAGGAAAGAACACAAAAAAAAAACCCACTAGAGAGGGGAAAAGAGAGATGGGAGATGGGGACAGGAGGAGGTATGTGAGCAGTCGACGATTGGTATGAGGGGCTACCAAGGACCAGCAGGACTACAGACATCACCTACTCAAGCAAAAAAACCCCTTGAATTTGAGGAGCTAATTTCTTTCTGGGTGCAGGAAACGAAAGTGAGCACAGGGGCTGGTTTTCAAATTCTCCAGTCAATCCCCCCCATCCCTCACTGCCTTCTTCCATCAGTCTGACAGTGCCCCAAGGGTTAAATCAGTATATAAACTGACAGATTTCTATGGCAATTAGCTAATGGGTCCTCAGCAGGTAAAACAAAATACCCCTATCCCTGTCAGGTGGATTTGGTAAATACTGAGACGGCATAATAAGAAGCCAGTGTTTACAACTTGGTTTCTAACCTCATTTGCAGAGAATACTTTGTTTTGCTCTGGAGAAACTTGATATTTTCTATTGCTGACAGAAATAACAAATTTCTTTTGCAGACAACACGGGTTCTTTTGCAGGGCTTAACAATTAAACAAAAATATATGAAAGTGTCCTCTTTTGGGCTGAGACCTTCACCTTTAGAGTTTAATAGGCCTCTTATCCTGGGCTAAACAGATCCATGGTTTCATTTAAGGAAAAGTGTGTTTTCATATCAAAGGAACAGCCCCTCCCACACTGACCCAGCCTTCCCTTCCCCCCCCTCCTCTCTGCCCCAGCACACATGCTATTTTAATATTTCATATATTTCATAAGCTTTTATGCCTCTAAAAGAGAAGTGAATTTGTGGAGAGTTGAGCTCTCCAGAGCTGTACTTCAGAGCTGGGAAGTAATTCAGGGTGAAGCCTGTATTAATCTCAGGTGAGAGAGATATTTAAATTCAGGCTACCAGTGTGAATATAAAATGGGGATCTCTTTACAAAAATTTCAAATTGTAATATGCAAAGCTTAAAGAAAAAAAACCCCAAGGGAACAGCTTTCTTCTGGAACATTTTGTTCCAACCACCATCTCTTTACCTTTATTTTTTAATTTTAAAAAAATCCTCCCTTTACCATTTTGTATTTTTAAATTAAATCTTCCAGTTTTCAAAATGAAATTCTCTATTACTGGGAGACAGCTGGGGGAAGGTGGGGAACATTAAGCGCCTGGCTGTAAAAAAAATGGTGCCTGGTCCAAAATTTGGGCCTGGAACAGAAGGAGTAGTGGCCTTCTGGTCCCTGAAGTGGGCTTAAAAGGAGGATTAGGATGGAATCTTTGCAGGGGTGTGTGGTTGAAGAATGGTTTGACACTGAGGTTTTGACAAAGAGGGGAGATTTTAGGTGAAATCTTAGGAAGAAATTTTTGCTGTGAGAGGGGAGAGCCCCTGGCCCAGGCTGCCCAGAGAAGCTGTGCTGCCCCATCCCTGGAGGGCCTCAAGGTCAGGTCGGATGGGGTTGGAGCAACCTGTACTGGTTTGAGGTGTCCTTGCCCTGGGTAGGGTGTGGCACTGAATGAATGGGCTTTGAGATCTCTTCCACCTGAAATCATTCTATGGTTCTATGAATAGCAAGAGGCAGGGAAATAAAGTCTGATCTGGTTGTCCTTATCTGTCCCCAGAAAGGTGAGGCCACCCACCACATCCCCACAAGGAGAGGTGCTGCAGGCACCCTGCTTCTGGGGCAGCTTCCAGGCAGGATGGGAGCCAAAAATCCCTGCTTGGAGGGAAGGGAGAGGCAACCATCTGTGGTACAGACGTCCATGGTGTCCTCCTCCAACAGTCTGAGCTGTTCCTTCACCATTGTGACATATTCAGCCTCCTCATTACAAGCAGATAAAACTTTAAGATTGATTCCAGGTCCTTGGCAGCAGATAATTTATTTGTGGGTGGTTTTGGTACTTACGATCTTGTGGATGCTGGTACCCAGCATATTGAGCAACATGAGCCAAACGCCACTGTCCCGCTCCTGGGAGAGACCTGTGTTCACATTCATGGCAAAATCTTCTGGCTGGAACCAGCTCCCAGGTCAGGAGAAATGGTGACAGATGACAAGCTATTATCAACTCTGTCTATTAATTAAATTATACATTATGCTTATAAGGGCAATATACTGAGCCACTCTAGATTAAGAGTCTCAATTAAGTCTTTAATTTAGATTTAATAAGCAAGTTATTATGTGATAATAAAAGATCAATTAGTTGCTAAAAGAGCATTGATCCAGGTACAGTAAGTGTGTCAGTGAGACATCAAGCTGACATTGAAGGAACTGGGAGATGGTGAGCACGACACTTTTACAATTTGGTTTTTTTTTAATAGAGTCAAACTGGAGTGAATGTGGAGTTCAGCCATGGGTTTGTGATATTGCACTGTGTTGTGGAACCTGGCTCAGTTCAATCCCAGTCCTGCTTTCTTCTGGAACATCATATTCCAACCAGCTCAGTCCCAATCCTGTGGTCTCAATGTGAGCAGGCATTTCTCCTCTAAAGGATGAGACCAAGGAAAGCTCCAGGGAGACATTAGAGTCCCTTCCAGTCCCTAAAGGGGCTACAGGAAAGCTGGGAAGGAACTCTGGGGCAGGGAGGGATCCATGGCAAGAGGAGGAACAGTTTTACACTGAAAGAGGGGAGATTTAGGTGAGATCTCAAGAAGAAATTCTCTCCTGTGAGGGAGGTGAGCCCTTGGCCCAGGCTGCCCAGAGAGGCTGTAGCTGTCCTATCTCTCGAGGGGTTCAAGGCCAGGTTGGACAGGGCTTGGTACAGTCTGGGCTGAGAGGAGGTGTCCCTGCCCAGGGCAGGGGGTGTCCCCAGATGGACTTTCCAACTCAAACCATTCCATCATTCTATAATATGATTCTACATGGATCTTCCATTATCATAATTGAAGAATAGAATCATCAGGGTTGGGAGGTACTTTTGAGATAATTGAATCCAATCATCAACCCAACACTGCCCAAACTACCACTTGACCCAGATAAGAGACGTCTCTGAAAGAGCTAATTTTACTGCTTGGTCCCATATAAACAATGCATCACCATACCTTGCCACAAGCCCAGCACATGGACCCCCTTCCTCCCCAGTCCCTGGCCAAACCTGCTCATTCCCATAGGGAAATCTGGGGTGAGAGCAGAGGGGTTGGGAGCCAGGCTTCCAGGGGGAGGGGAGGGAAGACTCCAGCAGAGCAGAGATTTCAGCTGAATATGGATGACATAATTATACGGGTGATCCTTTCAGCAACAGCGAGCTGGGGTTTTAAAGTAGCGACCTACAGCATACAAATGATGGGTTTAAAGCAAATAAAAAAGAGATGATTTGAATAGCATACATTTATAGAAGAAAAGCTTTCTTTCCTCAAAACACCCCCCCACCACCCAATCCCTTTCCATTTCTGATATCTTTCTATGGGGCAGGCACTGTGCCTTGGAGAAGAAATTAAAACACTCCTCCTAAATACACTCCAAGCAGTAACAATGGCAAAGTTAAGAAGGTTATGAGACTTAGGTGTCCCAGCAACATGTCATCAAGTTGAAATGAACAGGAAACACAGATAACGGAAGAAAGAAGTAAGGGGTGGGGGGAGGGGGAGGAGGAGAATAAAACCGCAGGAGCAAAAATTACTGAGATTGAGAGAGAAAAGGGAAAACCCTTTTTATTTGCTGTTTCATTAGGATGAATCTGATTTTATAGTCTCCAAAAGAGGCTAAAATATAATCTGCTTTTGTGTGATGTGCGTGTTATCAGTAATTCTTCTGTGCTCTTCAGCAATACGCACAAAATTAGCAGGGATATTCAAGTTGAGCTACAAAGAAAAACAAACAGAAGACTCCCATTTCAAACCTGAGCTGTCACTTAAGAATGCTTTCAACTTTTTATTAACCTTCTTGATTGTCCCTCACAGTTTCTCTCTGCCACTGTCGAAGAACTCTGAGTTCCCTGCTGAAGACAATGCGTGAAAAAGAATCATAGAATCATAGAATGGTTTGGGTTGGAAACCACTAGATCAGGTTGCTCAATGCCTTGTCCAGCCTGGCCTTAAACACCACCAGGGAGGGGGCATCCACAACTTCTCTGGGCAGCCTCTTCCTATGTCTCACCAACCTCACAGGAGTCTGAAGCACAACTTGCTCTCTCTGTCCAGCCCTGGGCTCTTCCAACTCTTCCATTATGGTGGGTTTCCATGCTTGGTGCTGTATGTGTGCATGGGGAGACAGCACATATGTTTTGTGTCTTGTCAGGGGGCAGAGAGATGGTGTTCAAAGAGAAATGAGGGGCTCATCTGAGCCATGAACCCAAATCTGCCTACTCAGAGATAGGCTGGTTGGTTATTCAAGGCTGTGGGGAACATCCAAAGCCCTTTGCTTCCATTTTACCAGGGAAAACCTGAGTATCATGGGCCTCTACAGCTTTTGGTGGTCATCTTTCCAATGTCTTGGGGCTTCTTATGGTGCTCATCAACACATGCTGCACCCCTATCCTTCCCATGTGTATTGGTTTAGAACTGCCCCAGAAGGGCACGTCTCCTGTTGTCAGCTTCACATGGGCTTCTCCCCTGATGCTGAGCTTTGATCTCTGTCTAGAGTCACTAGGTAAAACTTCAATTAAAACAGTAATTAATCTATCAGTGAAGTGCTCAGCCTCTTCGGTGGTTGCTGCAGAAGATCTGGGGCTGCTGAGAAGCCGGTTGCCCACTTTGCTTCCCAAAAAGAGGCCCTGGAGGAGCTGGTGGCCAGTTTGGTTATAAGAGGATATCGATACTGCGAGAATTGAGGCTGAACTGGGAGAAATATAAGCTGACTCTCAGTGACCAGTTTCAGGCCTCCTGATTTTAAAACCTCAGCAGTGTGTCTCAGCATGCTTCTTTCAGAGATATTTCTGCTTACATGCAACACAAAATTATTCTGCTCAATCATAAAAATCCCTCTCCTTCCCATCCTTTTCTTCAACAAAAACCATTTTTTTGCTTTTCCTTTTTTTCTTTTTTCTTTTTTTCTAATTGTCTTTCACTGTGGCTTCTTGCAGTGGATTATATTTTGAAGCCAGGACTGATTTAGCTAATTGATGGTGAGCTTTGCCTGTGAAGATTTCATAATCCTTGCTATTTTATCTTGTCAATAATTGCTATGTTTGTGATTGTTTCAAAAGACTAAGAAAAATCAGATGACAAATAAACAAGCTCACCCACTCCTATTTTTGCAGTTTCTCCAGGCACCTGGGTTGGCTCCTCCTCTGCAAGATGTTTGTGCAGCAGTCCAAGGATGACACACATGGGGTGAGATGCTGGGGAAGGATGAGGATGTGAGGACCCAGAGTAGGCAAAGCTCTGACATCAAGATCCCTTAGGGCCTCAGTGGCATGGGGACCCTAAGGGCTGAAGGAGAATGGGAAACAGCCACCAAGGAGACCTCAGGATGGTGCCATGGTTCATCCCTTTCCCACCCTCTTGCTGGTTGGATGACATTGTCCATACAACAAGGACCAGACCGGCCCCATACATTTTTGCTGTTGTTGGACAGCAAGGGAGAAGCTTTGCTCCTGCCCATTCTAGGGCATGTGTGATGCTGCTATTGAAAAGTTGACTTTTTGTTAAAACGGACATAATTTATGTCTTTCTGGCTCTGGGACAATTGTGACATTCCCCATGGGGACACTGGATGCAAAGCCATGTTTGTGTTTGTGGCAGGATTGGATATCAGGTTGTGTTGGTGTTTGCCACAGGATGTGAGATCACCATGGGATGCTGGACATGACACCACGCTGATGTTTGCTGTGGGACATTGAACATGAGACCATGCTGGTGTTTGCTGAGGGATGTTGGACATGAGGCCACATTAATGGGATGTTGGGTGTGAGGTAAAACTGAAGATCACCATGGCATTGAACATGAAACCACACTGATGTTTGCTGTGAGGTGCTGGACATGAGACCATGCTGGTGCTTGCTGTGGGATGTTGGACACGATACCACATTGATGGCATGGGATGCTGGGTGGAGGTCAGCATAGGACATCAGACATGAGACAACACTGGTGTTTGCCGTGGGATGCTGGACATGATGTCACTGCAGGATGCTGATGGCACAGCCATGCTGGTGTTGTGTGCCAGCTGGCCGCTGGAGGCTGCTGCTGTCTTTGCAGTCACAGGCAGCTGCCTGCAATCCATGAGCACCCAGCATAGCTGGGACATGAGGTCCTGGTGGCTACCTCCAACAGCCCAGAGCTGAGCAGGGACAGGGAGTATCCTCCCATGACTTTCTATCCTTCATAGGAAAGAAGACAACAGGCTGGGAAGGGTCCTGGCATGGGAGAGGGGTTTCCATGGACAGTTTGAAGAAGGAAGATATCAGTGCCCAGGTGGGATGCATTTTTATAAAAAAATATAAACTTTTCAGTGTTATCTGCATATACTCTTAGATTTAGTAGCTGCTAAAAAGGGTCATGGTCCCTGTTACAAACAGCCCTGAATGCTGTTCTTTTGAAACAAGCTGACTCTCAGTGACCAGTTTCAGGCCTCCTGATTTTAAAACCTCAGCAGTGTGTCTCAGCATGCTCCTTTCAGAGATATTTCTGCTTGTCTCCAGTCTTACCTCTCAGGTAGGTCTTGAATACTTATTATGTTTGCTTAGTCTCTGACCCATTTCCTAATGGTGAACCCATGGGTAGATTTAGGCTAGATAGAAGAAAGAAGTTCTTTCCTGTGGGGGTGGTGAGACACTGGAACAGGTTGCCCAGAGAGGCTGTGGATGCCCCTACTCTGGAGGTGTTTAAGGCCAGGCTAGATGAGGCATTGAGCAACCTGGTCTAGTGGGAGGTGTCCTTGCCCATGGCAGGGGGTTGTAACTAGATGATCTTCAAGATCTCTTCCAACCGAAACCATTATATGATTCTGATTCCATGATCTAGAATACAGCTCACTCTGAAAACTGTCTGAAGCAAAAGCATGAAGCAAATTCTAAGCTGGGCACGCAACATGAAGAGGCATAACTTCTGTAGACATAGATTCACTCATGTTTCCATGTTCCAGAAGCTTTTTATGCATGTGTCATGAAAAAGATGATGCTTTTGGCAGCAGATCACAAGCCTCCTGCCTTAAATCTGTTCAGTTTCTGAGATTACGTTCTAAGGTATTTGCCTAAAAAATTAACAGTGACCAGTGGTGTCCTGAGACTTGTTCGGTGACTTAGTCCACAGTCACAACACTGGGAAAAGATCAAAGAAACCAGTGTCATCTGAGTTTTCTGCTGTTGTCTGGAGAAGTAAGGTAATCAAGCTCTGGTTTTCCAATTTCCAGATGTGGTGACCCCAGAGCAGGCTTTTTTTGCCTGTTCTAATTTGATTATGCCCTCAGAATACATGGAAAACTCCTTAAATGGAGTTATATTTTAAGTCTCATACCAAAATGCCTTCAGAATGTGGAGTCTGCTAAACTTTCAGCAATGCTGGTGGTGTTTCTCATCTTCTCTTAAGTGTCCAGGTAGTTCAGCCTCTTGATTTCAGCCTCTTTGCATTATCTTGGTCAAGTCAGAGCCTAGCCCTTCAGACGTCACCACCTTGTCTGCTCCTGGTGTTGGGTGTATGGGCAGTGGGTGTGTGCTCTGTAGCAGAAGGGGAGTGGTGGGATTTGAGATGTCTTCCAGTCCCTCTGTGAAGCAGAATCGTTCAGATTGAGAGCTGAGGACTTAGGAGGGGGCCTTCATTGCTCTGAGCAGACTGGATTAGCTCCTAGCAATACTTACTGGGTCAGCCCCCTCCTGCTCCTGCTTCATATATGTATTCCTGGTGATAAATCCAGGGAAGCAAAGTCTGGTGATGTGATTACAGGAACAGAGCTTGGCTTGATTGGCTCCTAAGCCCAGTTGCTCAAGCCCTGTTTTTCCTAAGTCTGCAAGGGTTGGAATTGCTCAAGGTGCACCCAACTTTGAGATCTTCCTAATACCTAGCCAGCTGTGTGCATCAAAATCAGCTTCTGCACCTGGAAGAAAGAATTATCAAGCTTATCTTTGGGCCCTAATTCCCAGGATTGTCTCCTTCAGTGAAGGTAAAGCTTCAAATCAACTGTTGATGGCACAGGTCCTACAGTTCTATGTGAGGGGAGACTAACATACATGGCTCTGGCAAAGAAAACTGGGCTTCACTCCATACAGTAGGGTGCTTCAGGGAAAAAACCCCTCAAAATAACAGGCTTTTGGGGAGTGGATGAAATGGTACAAATGAGTGCTGTGATACTGTTTTGCAGAGGCTAAAAAATTTGTGAGGAATGGAAATATTTTTTTCTAGTAAAGAGGTCCACTATTTTGAGAGGAGGATGCCTTCAAGTGTAAATTCACAGAGGAAGGTGGGGAAGAAATAGTAAGAATCATAGAATAGTTTAGGTTGGAAGGGACCTTCAAGATCATCTAGTTCCCACTGGACAAAGTTGCTCAATGCCTCATCCAGCCTGGCCTTAAACATTAAACACCTGCAGAGAGGGGTCATCCACAACCTCTCTTGGCGATCTCATCCAGTGTCTCACCACCCTCATGGGAAAGAACTAATCTAAATTTCCTCTCTTCCAATCTGCATCCATTACTTGTAGTCATGCCATTCTGGACGCTATTCAAAAGTCCTACCCCAGCTTTTCTGTAGCCTCCTTCAGGTATTGAGAAGCTATTATGAGGTCCCCCTGAGCCTTCTCCTCTCCAGGCTGAACAACCCCAACTCCTTCAGTCGGTCCTTATAAGGCAGTTGCTCCAGCCCTTTGATCGTCTTCATGGCCCTCTCCAGACTCACTCCAACAGCTCAATGTCCTTCTTATGTTGTGGGCTCCAGAACAGGACACAGCAACTTCAGTTGGGGCCTCACCAGAGCTGAGTAACAGGGCCAAATCATCTCCCTTGACCTGCTGGCCACACTTGTCTTGATGCAGCCAAGAATCTTCAGGGTGTGACGCCATGTTCTTGACACAGGTTTTTGCTAGGAATTGGTGGGGAAATTCCTCTTCAGCTACTCACCCAACGGGTCCTACTCAATGGACAGAGGTCTCTGAGGCCATTGATTCTGATCCTTCCTACTCAAGTGCAGATGGATCACAGAGGCCACCACAGCCTCTCTCATATCCCCTGTACTTCCAGTACCAGTAGCAAACAGTTGGTGTCCTCAGGTCTCTGTGCACTATCGATGACCTCCTGAACTTCTGACATTATTCCCAGAGCTGAATCTGACTTGGAGGTGACCAAGGAGAGATATTTAGGAATAAAAAAATATAAATAGGCTGCTGCAAACTGTGCTGAGAAAGGCCACTCATGGTAGAGAAACTTGTGGAGGCTCATGTGGTAACTCTCCAAATGTTGTGAGAAACCTGCTGTTTCCATCATCACTCTGGAAAAATACAATAGAACCATTTGCAGTAAGAAAAACATGGTGTTTAAGGCATCCTTTTTTTTCTGGCAGAGCAGAGGTGGGGTTTTTTTACCCTCAGTGGGAGGAATTTATGTGCAAAATGATGGATACAATAGACTCCCTGCCTTTAGGCATCTAAGGTAATAGCTAAAATAGATGGAGAACACAGAATGTGGCAAATGTGGAGAGCTGTGATGGGCTGAGGTGAGCTGTACCACCAATACCTGCCTCCAGAATGGAAACACACTCAAGGATTTGGGTTTTTGTACAGTGTATTTTTAAGTTGCCGGCTCTGTTAGTGCTGTCTGATCATCCTGTGAATGTGCCAGGTCTTCTAGACAGACTCCTGGGCTACCTTTGCAAACTGTTCTCCTGTTTGTCCCAGATGCTCAATAGGGATGGTATGGTATGAGCTGGATGGTCCCTACTTAGTATTTTGAATTTTCTACTGCTGCAAATACTTTTTGTCACTGTCCTACTTGTCCAGCAAAGCTGTGGCTGACCCTGGAGGGGTTCAAGGACAGGTTGGACAGGGTTTGGAGCGACCTGGGCTGGTGGGAAGTGCCCCTGCACAGAGCAGGGGGTGGCACTGGATGGTCTTCCCTTCCAACCCAAACCATTCTGAGATTTTTTTTTACGCCCTGGAAATGCTTTGCTGTGCTAAGGGTTAGTAGCTAACCCCACTCTTTTCATGTGGATCTTGCTGCTGGAAGTCCTCGATGTCTGTGCTGTTTCATCTTCCTGGAGCATGCAATCAAGGCACAAGCCATTTCCTGAAAGCCTCCAGCATTTGGGCAGCTGATTATGGCACATTTCCATCCACTGCCTGTCAGCAAATTCCTCCTTCATGGGTAAGCAGTAGGAGCACTTGCAAATGGAGACAGGAATGCTAGGGTTTGAAAGTGGGAAAGAAATAGTCCTTCCTTTCATCCACAGCAACAGCTCCCCTTGGTCATCCTTTTTTTTTTTTTGCATGCTGGGGAAGGAGGGGAGCAAGGAGGGAAATCTCATTAAAGTGCTGGTTATTGGGAATGGCTGGGTGCCTCATTAGAGAAGGTGAAATGACTCCTTTCCTCTCTGCAGGTTTTTTTTCTTCACTGGAAACTCCATGGAGGGAAGGAGTTCATTTGAAAACAAATAGATGTGCCTTCAGGACACACTGTCTGAGCTTCTGTCCCAGCACCCAGGGAAGCCCTTTCTGCAAGTGAAGATGTAGTTGTTGTTTCATTTGCCCCGTGAGCCCTTGGATCGAGATAGTGGTTTCCTCACTAGAAATCGGGCACTATGGGAAGAAGATGGGAGGAAGAGCTGAAATTGGGAAGGAGGGGGGTTGAAATCCCTTTTCCACCTGCACACCCTTTGTGCACAGTTGCACACACAATCACTGCAGCCACGCTCTGCTCCTGCCAACAGGAACTTAGGGAGGAGGAGGGGGGGAGAGAGACCACGAGAGACAGCAAGCACACTTATCAAGTGGTTTGGACCGTAGCCGATTTGAAATATTACTAACCTTGCATTTTCAAATTTGATGCACAACAACCAAGATGCTAATACTTTCCTTAGTTTAGAAAAAAAAAATCCTTTCACCCATCTCTTCTAGCCGAAGATTAGGAGAGAAGCTTTAAGAAGATTTAAAAAAAAAAAAAAAAAAAAAAAAAAAAAAGGTTNNNAAAAAAAAAAAAAAAAAGAAGAAGGAAAAAAAAATCAACTTCTGAGCAGCGGAAAAAATGGTTTGTGATTCAGGGGCTCCGGGCAATTCATCATGGAAATTGGGTTTCTTAGCCGACATCATGTGAATCCTTTCGGCCCTGTCAACTTTTTAATACATTACATTGAGAATGTAAATCGTGTTGGTGAGGGGAAAGAAGAGGGGGGAAAAAAAAGGAGAGCAAAAAGATCTTCTTCATTTTGGGTTTAGAGGGAAGGCAGCTTGAGGCCTGTAATTCATATTAACTAAATAATAATACGAAAAAAAACCAACCCCCTCTCTAAATATACAGATACGTATTTACACTTAGGGAGGGAGGGAGCAGGGGGAAGGAAGTGAACGAGACAGAGCAAAAATTGAAATAGTTTTATCCTTTTGAAGGGTGAATATTTGAAAGGGGTTTGTTATGGATTTATTTTTATTTTCTTTATTTGGGTTTATTTTATCCCTTTCTCTGCTTGAGCTAGCTCTTCCATCAAAGGGAAGAGCAAAATGAATGTTTTGGAGGTGGAGGATGATGGAGGAAAGGGAAAAAGGCAGGAAGGGAACCTGCAGCAATAGCCTGGGATCTCTTCAGAGTTTTGCTGTTTTCCTTGCCAGAAGCATGCAAAATTCTGGTGATCTGGATTAACCCTTTAGTGGAAAGCTAATGCTCATTTGTGTGCATTGATGCAGTACAGGGCACTCAAACTGAGCAGTGGATGGAGAAGCTGCAGGTCAGTGCTGGGAGATTTTTGAAGACCAAGCTGCCTGGAATTTGAAGCATAAGCCTTACCCTGTGAAGATGTGCTTCCTGAGGTTCAAAACCATCTGTAATAAACCACAAAGTCCCTGTGTAAGGCACTGGATAGGGCTTAGCTGCCATGTGGGTTCACAGCCAGCAGGACACTGAGGGAATCCACACCAGGCATGTCCCCCTTGTAGTTGGTCACTTCCCCTGTGACTTGAAATACTCCCAGCATTAGAAAGGTGGGATCTTTCTAGATGATCTCTGTATGGTGGATCATCATCTAGAGATGAGGCTGGGAAGAGGAAAAAAAAAAAAAAAGTCAGCCCTGAAGTTGCAGGGGGTCCTGCCTTTACTTTTCATCACTGGATGATGCAATGTGATGACTGAGACATTTTACGGCAGCTATAAAATAATTCTAGGTGGAAGGGGCTTTTGCAGGTCTCTACACTGATGTACTGCTTGGAGCTCAGCAGGCTTCCTCATCCAGAACCTTTCTGGGCAAGAGCAACCCTGTATGAAGGCAGTGAAACAAAGGTGTGAAAGCAATTGTGTCAAGAAGGATAACAGAAATCAGGGCAAAGAACTGATTGGCTTCAACACAAGTTACAGGAATCTAGAAGGCTCCTTCAATACTTCACAGGGGTGAAAAAGGCCCTAAGTGAGAGCTGGAGCACAGAATTACCTAGAAAGATCAGGAAAAAAGAGTTTATTTGCTTGGCCAAAGTCTTCATAAAAAACATCTGAAGGGATTGTTAGCTTGGATGCTTGCTGCAGGCAGGAGACAGAGAGAAACTAGAACCATAAAATCATCATGGTTAGTAGGGACCTTTCACATCATTGAGTCCAATCATCAACCCAACACAGCCTAAAACACCACTAGCCCATGTCCATCATCAAGCTGCATAGCTTTTAAATGCCTCCAGAGATAGTGGTTCCACCACGTCCTGGACAGCTTGATGACTCTCTTTGTTAAGAGACAGCTATGATTCTATCACCCTCCCTCCTACCCATCCCTCCTCCTCTGGCCTTTTTTTCCTCCCACCGTGTTCCCCACGGAAAATACAACTCAGCAGTGATGTCCTGCAGCAGAGGCATCCCTCAAGCCTCATAGGGAGGGGCAAAATGTGACTGCTGCCTTTTGCTGCTGGTGTTAAATAGGGTGGAGTGGGCTGATTTGGAACAGCTGGGGAGGAGAAGAGTCTCCAGTGGAGCCCAGTTGTGTGAGGTTTGGAGGAAAATGGGCTGGAAAAGGGTTGGTGTGGGGCAGAGGCAGAAGATGGGGGGAAAGAAGGGTATGAGGAATCTGCCTAGAGGCAAACTGGGGGGAAAAATGGAAGGACTTGAGTGTTCACCATGAGGCTGATGAGACACTGGAACAGGTTGCCCAGAGAGGTGGTGGACACACCATCCCTGGAGCCATCCAAGGCCAGGCTTGCTGAGCCTCTGAGCAACCTCATCTAGTGCAGGATGTTCCTGCCCATTGCAGGGAGGTGGAACTAGATGATCTTTAAGATCCTTTCCAATCCAAACTATTCTATGATTCTATGATAAGAAACTCAGACAGCTCAAAAACATTTGCAGGGGCTGGGAGAAGCAATGTAGTTGGGCAATGTGAGTCTACTTTACTTCCAGAGAATGGAAATAAAGGTGTCCAAAGGCTCCACATGGTGCAGGTAAAAGATCTAGAGCACAAGGAAGAAAGGCATGGCTTGTAGGTCTGACAGCAGCTTTCGGCTGATAACACAATGTGGTTTTTGTCAGCAGTGTTGGCTCTTCAAAGCAGCACACGAGCCTAGTGCTGCCACCATGTAGTGTTGTGGCCAGTGTGGCACATGTGGAGGCTGTTGTCATCTTTCCAGGTAGATCCAGCATCCCAGTGATGTATAACAAATGGCAGCCCCTGTTCTGGGGCTAGTTAGGACAGGAATGTGCTTTAACCAGCTGAGCTCATATCTAACAGTTGTTCAACTCTAAGCTCAGCCTCTAACAGTTCATCTGCTTCCCTTTGGGTTTCAGGACAAAGAAGAGAGTGAGGAAAATAACATCTTTATCACCCTCCTTGCTCAGCATCTGTGTAAGTCCTGACATACTGATGTGAAGCCAAACATGACCCTTTTACTGAAAAATGAGATTTACAAAAAAGAATTTGACTCTATTCAAGTAGTGCCCTGAAAACAAATATAAATTACAAGCACTTCCTCTTAGGGTTAAGAGTCCTCTGGTTTTATTCCCTTATTATTGCCCTGCCAGAGTCAGGTGCAGTAGCTCAGCTCAGGTCTGATAACTGACAGCAAACAGTGATCCTTCCATTTCCCAAGAAACATTTGCAGGTAAATTTGGATACCCACATGTAGAATATGCACTTATGCAAATCTGGGATGGGGTTGGAGAAAGGTGGGAGTTTGATATTAATAATGCACAAGATATAGGTTGGGTGAAGCTGCTTCACAAGGTTGTTATTTTTATGCATAGGAATATTCCTGAGAACTGCAAGTGATTTTACAGAATCCTAGACTATAGTGAAGCAGCTGATATTTAGCTGGTGTCTGCAGCTGAGTACAGCATTTCTGGAGGGGTTTTCTAGGACTTGTGTCCTTCTGAAGAAATTAATTTCTGGTTTTAGTTGTTTTTCCTCTCTTCCCAGACCTGTACTTCTCCACAGCTTTAGTTGTGCTCCTGGAAAACAGCTGCTCTCCTATTTGACTCCCACTTGGACACTATACCCAGGCCCCAAAAGCTAATCTTGGGTGTTTTTAACTCCTGCAAGAACCTGGTCTGCCCAGCTTTTAAAAGGCACTGAAAGGGTAAATGCAACTCTGTTGGAACAGATGCAAAAATGCTGGAGGAGTTGGAAACTCTGTTGATGGGATAATTTCTGAGTGACAAGAGAAATGGTTTATAGAATCATAATCATAGAATCATAGAATGGTTTGGGTTGGAAGGGGCCTTAAAGATCATTTAGTTCCATCCTCACACCTCTCACGTTGCTGTCTTCCTGTAGTTTCCAAACTTTCCCCTAAAATTACCTCATTTAAATGATGTCTCATTCTCTAACCCTCTCACTGTAGTTGTAAATCGTATTTCGCTGCTCTGTTTGGAAGGAAGAATCTGTAGGAGCATCACCCACAGAGCATCTACATGAGGCCACATCTAAGGTCCTCCTCTACATAAGGACAAAGCCAACAGGGTCCTCTTCTCTGAGTTCAGCCTTTTCCAATGTGGGTTGGGACAAATCTCAGACACCTAGAAGCTCTTTGTCTGACCTGAAAGGGATGAAGGTTGTATATGACTCCCTGCTCAAACTCAGGCACGTCTTCTCCTCCCGCTGAACCCAGCTGCCTGCCTCTAGCCTGAACATTGCTAAGGACAGATCCTTGGAAGATCTTCATCTTCCATGGATCCACCTTTAAGGGAGTTTATAGACCTTTTGCATCTCCACTGAGGAGGGTACTTGTTCTCGGATCACTTCTAGAGGAGCTATAGAAAGCTTGCTTGGGTGTTTTTCTAACTAGCTTTTCTAACTAGCTTCATCACATAATGAAGAGCACAGGCATACTGATGTATGTGGGCCTGTTCATGTTGTGATGCTGCAATACAACTTAATTAGGACACCATTCAGACATCTGGGACAATGCCTAAACTGGAGATATCTATATTTTCCTCTTTTTTTTTTTTTAAATCATTTTGGTTTTAGTCAGATTCCCAAGCGAAATAAACAAAAGGCTAATTCTTTTGGATTTTAATTACCACTGCAATACCTGAGTTAATTGTATGAGCTGTGCTTCATGGTTGGCTAAAGGATGCCAGTAGCAAATGACAGATCCTCAGCTGACAATAGTGCTGTTTAAACCAAAGCCATTCTTTGCAGTGGGATCCAAAGGGCAGTGCATACATTCATTTGCTAAACTCCTAATTTTTTTGCTGGAGAACTGAACTTCAAGACTTGGCTGACTTTTAAAAATGAGATAATTAAGCATGCCTGAAAATGTCTTTAAAAAAAAAAAAAAACAGACAAAAGTAGAAGTACTTTATAATCCAGAGTGTAAAGTCTCTTCAAAAAACTCCCTAAATGGTTCCATTTCTGCTTTAGTTCAGTGGTGGCACAGCACATTCCTCATGTGTAATCCCCAATTGAAACTTCACACACAATGACACACACAATGACTCACACAATTACTTCAGCTGTTTGCTTCAAATCTGGTTATCATTAATGCCTTGATAGAATCATAGAATAGTTTGGGTTGGAAGGGACCATAAAGTTCATCTAATTACAGTCCCCCTG
Organism: Turnix velox; assembly: GCA_013400935.1. Classification (NCBI taxonomy): domain Eukaryota; kingdom Metazoa; phylum Chordata; class Aves; order Charadriiformes; family Turnicidae; genus Turnix; species Turnix velox. The sequence continues at coordinate 75,424 of VZTY01025345.1, forward strand.
TCCCATAGGCAGGGACACCTTCCACTAGATCAGGTAGCTCAGTGCCTCATCCAGCCTGGCTTTAAACACCTCCAGGGAGGGGACATCCACAACCTTATATATCCATATATACTTCTATATGGTGGCCTTTCCACCAGCTTTTAAGGGCAGAAAATGCTGAAAGAACCCTCTTTCTGCATCTGCTTCTTAATGCTAAAAATAGTTGACATTCCAAAGGCTCTGTTGCACTGTGACTGGGCTGCTCCTTCACCAAAATGTGAGTGTTGACCAGCCAACAAATACTGCTGGTCATGTTCATTCTCTGCCCAGCTGTGATAAGGCTGCCCTGGGCCTAGGAGAAGCACAAGGGTCCTGCAAACCATCTGAGCCCTTCATTTGGCCTTTAGCTTGCACTAGGTTATGTTTTTCACAGAGTATGCATTAATAGCAAAAATTGGCCCTAAAATGCATCTTTGCCATTTCTTCTTTTCCTGCAGCTGGTCCCGAGAGCTTCCTTCATTCAATCCTGTGCCCATCAGCAATGATGATGTGACCCACCACGTCCCACCTTGAAGTGGAATGGTTTGGGTTGGAAGGGACCTTAAAGATCATCTAGTTCCAACCCCCCTGCCATGGTCAGGGACACCTCCCACTAGACCAGGCTGCTCAATGGGATGGCATAATTCACAAACTACTAGATGATAGCTTGATTATCATGGGGTGGGATTTATTCTTATGGGAAAGTGGCACTTGTTACAACCTCAGTTCCCAGATTTGTTCTGCCCAAGGGGAATAAGAGAGCTCGCCCAGTTTGTGTCAAGTGGGTGAACTCTTGGATACTAAAACACTTGATGACCCTTGAAATGAAGAGTCTTTGCTAAGCAGGTATAGCTGAGTGAGCTGTTTGGAGCTATGTACAAAAAGGAGGGGGGAAAAAACAATGAGTTTTATGGTCATGGAAAAAAATGATGTGAATTTATTACTGTTTTTATTAAATTTCATGAGAACAGAAGGCAGGATTTCAAGTTTTAAAGACAAAATGAAACATCAACCACTTTTAATATCCCAGTAAAAAACACTGAGAAATTGTTTTCCTTTGAGGATTTAACTCAACTATGGGTGAAGCTCTTTCTGAGGCAGAATTAGAACAAATTTCAGAATGTTGAAAACTTCAGTTTTCTGCTTTCAGTTGAAACTGAAAGGATATAAGTTTTATTTGACAAGACAAAGAAAGAAACTTGTTGCTAACAATAGATATGTAACACATTTATAGTGTTCTACTTTCAACAGTTGGGCTGTAAGAGGCAGTAAGACTTTTGCTTGTCCAACTATCTTGGTTGATCTAATAAATATTCTTCCTCAAAGCTTCTCTTATAGAGTAGCAGGAATTTTTAATGGAGAGGAAACTGCTGTGGGGAAAATGTGTATCCCCTAAAAAGTGTTCAGTTAAATCATTATTCTTAGTTAAGGAATAATAAAAGGTCCCTGAATGAAAATCAGAGAACCATAGAATCATAGAACGGTTTGGGTTGGAAGGAACTTTAAAGATTTCTAGTTCCAATCCCCCTGCCATAGGCAGGAACACCTCCCACTAAATCAGGTAGCTCAGTGCCTCATCCAGCCTGGCCTTAAACACCTCCAGGGAGGGGGCATCCACAACCTCTCTGGGCAGCCTCTTCCAGTGTCTCACCACAGCAAGGAACTTCTTTCTGATGTTCAGTCTAAATCTCCCCTCTTCTAGTTTGCATCCATTACTCCTAGTCCTGCCATCCTGGACCCTATTAAAAAGTCCTACCCCATCCTTTCTGTAGCTCCCTTCAGGTATTGATAATTTACTAGGAGGTTCCTCTTGAGCCTTCTCTTCTCCAGACTGAACAACCCCAACCTCTTCAGCCTGTCCTCAGAAGGAGGTGCTCCAGCCCTCTCATCATCTTTGTAGCCCTCCTCTGGACCCACTCAAACAACTCAATGTCCTTTTTATGTTGAGGACTCCACAACTGAACACAGTAATCCAGCTGGGTTCAGTGCTAGGACCTGCTCAGTTACTACTGCAGGCCTATCATGATGGAGAGAAGAAATTGTCTTATGAGACTAATCTATAGCATAAGAACAGATAAAATGCATGGATACTTGCAAAATGGTAAGTAGCAGTGCGCAATGACAATGTATTGTATCAATGCCCTGTATCTCAATAATGGTCTTTGAAATGGTTCTTTAATTCATCGAATGGGAAAAAGTCAATGGCAGAACAGTAGAGGTGTGTAGAGATCCCTGGCAGAGCTATCTGGTTCTGGGAAGTTGACACAAATGAAACACATCTGTGGCAGAGGGTTTGAAACTAGATGATCTTTAAGGTCCCTTCCAACCCAAACCACTATGATTCTAATACCATCAAAGGCAAGGTGAAATATTTATAAACAAAACCTATAGGAAGTACTGATGGGTCATCAGAGCCTGTGATTTAGAAATATCCCAGGAATTTGTGATTTTGAAAAGATTTTTGTCTTATTGTAAATCAACAGCTGAAAATTGTCACCCTGAGGTGTAGGGGTTTTTATAACACCTGATGTACTGATTTGGAATAGTGAAGTGTTATTACCTCCATTGATGCAGCCAGGAAGATCCTTATGGAAAGGCAGAATTCAGTTTTATTCTTCTCACTTTAAAGCATGGCCACGTGTGGATCAAAAAGCTGTGGATCCAGCATACAGAGAAATAGCAGTCAGGCTACCAAAAGAAAGCTGTAGAGGGTGATTGGAGTGGTATCTCAAGGTCAACACCTGCATCTGCTACTAAGGAAATCTTTGCTCTAATAGACCTATCACTTCTCACCAAACTCTTGTAACTGAGTGCTCATAAGATGAACACTTGATTGGACTTAAGTGTGATAAATTCGGAAGGAAAATAAGATGCTGACAGTGAGAACAATTAACTGCTGGAACAGGTTCTCGTGGAGAGCAGTGAATCCATCATGACTGCTCACTTCTTAATTCACAGATAAAAGGCTTTCTGAAAGGCTTACTAAAGTTCAGCCACTGCTGTGGAGCAGGTTCTCAGAGGTTTGAGAAGGTTTAACTACTCCAGTTACCATAGCTAGGAGGTGGAACCTCCATCACCCTCGTGGCCACCTCAGCCTTCTCTAGCCTCAGCTCTCACTCATTTCAGTGTAAAGCACAAACCTGACATTTTTATAAACACCTTTGGTGGAGCCACCTTCCTAAAACTGGTAAGCACCATCTCATGGGAGACCCTTGGATTAATGGAGAAGTTATTTACCAGATTCTAGCCCCATCTGGGCAAAAGGTGCACCATTTTAAAATGCAGATGGCACAAGTGGGCTGTTATCTTTGGCTAGTCCCATGAATAAAACACCATGGGACCATGGCTGGTTCCATGAATATGAACACCTAGCACTCTATGTCCCTTACCTGGACTTCAAACTTGGTGTCCTGACAGTATTATACTCCTTGTGTGCCTGACATGCTGTCCTCAAGACAAGCATTTTCAGTTCTTTTTATACAATTGGAAGGGTTGTTTGGGGTGGATCCCAATTAGATAATCAAAGCAGATCTTGCTTTCTGAAACAGGTCAATTGGTCTCTTTCTGGCAGCCAGAGCTGCCCTTAGGGACTCTGGGCTGTGACAAAATAATCTCTGGTGTGACAGTGAGTGAAAGGTGGTAAGTTCAAGATGCCTGTATATGGTAACAACTTCTTAGTACTTTCTTTGCAATTCATTCATTTGCATTTTCTGCCCACTCATCTCTTCTTCTAGAGTTATTTTGCTTCTCCTCTTCCTGCTTCTTTCTTCTGTTCTTGTCTTCCTCTCCATCTATTCTGTCTCCTGTGTATCAGTCTTCCTTGCCACAAATCAAACCCATTAGGATCTCCAAAGGGATTCTTGCCAATGGCTCTCCCTTTGTGAACTCTGCCTTTTTTTTTTTTTT
>VZTY01025345.1:79387-86887 GCA_013400935.1 Turnix velox
TTTTTTTAATCTGCAGTGTTCTGCATTATATTGTCATTGATATACTAGGCCACCATGAATTTTACCACCTGTCAAGAAGCACAATTATTTTGAATTCTATTGTGGAGAGAGCTTGACACCGAGCTCTGACACCACTTCACACTTTTCATCCTCACTAATATGTGTTTGGCAATCCAGGGTATCTGGTGTGACTGTAGGATGATGTTTTGCATCATTATTTAAATTTGATATTTTGGGCAATGAATGAATTAGCAATCCATGGGTAAAGGCATCCAACTATCTGAATCTGACAATAGTATGTGGGATGTTGAAGTTATTACAGGGAGTAAAACCCAAATTAATTCCCTTTTCTCCCTCTCGCTGCTCCCAGCTCTGAAGAAAATCAAGTGGGAAGAACACTCAGTTTTGCTGTCATTTCATTATCCATGGGCTGATCTCAAAAGTTTTCTGAGCAGGATGCTTAGAGTCCTCCCTTGCTGGGCTCTAATGGGCTGCTCTCTTCCATCCAGTGAAGGGTCCAGCCACATGTACGTGGAGATGGATTCCCCATGGACAGGTAAAAATTATAACGGACTGTTCTGAGAGCTGAGGTTGGCACTCACTAATCTGCAGCAGATTTCTTCTGTGGAACAACGAGTGGATTACATCTGCATTAAAATAAAGAGAAGACTGGTTAATTCAGGATTAATCAGCCCTTTGTGTCCCTTTTTAAAAAGAGCTCTTTCTATCTATTTTTTTTTCAGATGACAGGAATAACAGATTAAGACAGCATTGTTCCAAGGGCTGTACACATGCAGAAAGAGACTCCAACCACCCACATGCACCCGATGAATTTGTTTCAAGACAGCAACAGGTTCCCTGGTGAAAGGTATAGACAAAGGAAAATTAAATGACTTGCCAAGGGTGAGTCTGAGTTGGACTTAGGACCTGTCTCCTAGTGTCTTCAAGTTTTACTCCAGGCATTTTCCTCAAGAGGTTTTTCTCTCCTGATGGACATAGTCCTTCCCACAATGAAATGTTCTCCCCTGGGTCTGAAACAGGTTTGGGTTGTGAGTGAGCAGAGAAAGCGAGTTTGGTAACTGTGACTGGTTATGGAAATAGTAATAGTGGGGCTTTTCCTCTTTTTAACAAGATACCTCCAAGTTGAGTTTGTCAGTCAAGGTATAAGGTCAGTGTGTGCTGGTCACCTCTGAGTTAGAGCGTTGGAAGGGATTTGTTCTGTTTGACTTCTGCAGAGTGAGACACTGATGTAATTCAGTTATGAAAGAGTTGCTGACCCCTGTCCGTGAGCTGACAACTGCCTTGAGCCCACAAAGAGCAAATGGCTGTGCTGGGTTCCTCAGGCCTTCCAAGTTCAAGCCAACCTACTGTTGCTTTGGGCTGAGACAAGTAGTACAATGATCTACAGCTCCCTGAAAGGAGACTGGAAAGGGATGAGCATCACTCTCTTCTCCCAAGTAATAGATGATGAAGTAAGAGCAAATGGCCTCAAATTGCTCTAGGGGAGGTTTAGGATCACAGAATGTTAGGGACTGGAAGGGATCCGGAGAGATCATTAAGTCCAGTCCCCCTGATGGAGCAAGATCAGGTCACACAGGAATGTGTGCAGCAGGGTTTGAATGTTTCCAGAGAAGGAGATCCCACACCTCCTCTGGGCAGCCTGTTCTGCCACAAAAAGACCCAACCAAATGCTCAAACTCCATAAAAATCACAGTTTTTCCAATAACAAATAAAATTCACTTTTTTTTTTTACACTGAAACAGCTAATAAGTGATAGAACAAACTGATCAGGACAGGGGCTGAGGCACCATTTCTGGATGTATTTAAGGGATGGGTAGACATAGAACTTTGAGATACGAATTAGGGGTGGCTCTTGTCAGAGTTGGGTTGATGGTTGGCCTCAATGATCTGGAAGGTCCCTTCCAACCTGGGCCATTCTATAATTAGGGAGGAGAGACTATACACTTCTGCATCCCTTTGGGCTTGCAGCAGGGAAGGGTTATTGCCCCTTTCCAGAAACTTGGTGGTATGATCTTGTATGCAGGGCACAAATTTGTTCTGCTGGGGGAGATTTTTGGCTCAGGGTGGGAAATCCACAGACTATGCTAACCTCACAGGGAAGTTAGTGAGATACTAGACATGATGTCTCTGCACAGTGTATGCTGATGCCCTGGCAGACCCTGGCAGAGGTGTTGTGGGATTGGCAAAAGTGGGAGGCCAGGGTCCCTTGCTACTGTTGCACTGTGAGGGACACACATTGTGTTCTGTTTGGGAGATCCCAGTCAGACAGAATAATTAGGTGGCAACACAATTTATTGCCCGCAGTCCTAAAATGCTCAGGAAGCACTCCTTCAGCCCTCAGCTGGTACTTAATATATGCATCATAACTTTTATTAAGCCAAAATGCCAAACTTCTGAGATATTAAATTTAATACATGCCTGGAAACTAAGGCCATTTTTTGTTTGATTTACATATCACAGCATTATGTAAACTGGAAACAGGATGACAAGGAGACTAGATTAGCCTGCTCCCTGGGGAATACTTCAGTTATTTTTGTCCTGTTGTGAGACCTCTGATACATCACCAAGTACCAGGATGATGGGAGGTGGGTTGGAGACTTTGAGGCCACAGCTACTGTCACAGATAAGGGGCACCTCTAGGTCCCTCCAGAGATGTCTTCTGCTGCACAGGTCCACAGGCAAAGAAAAATACTTATACCCTCCTCAAGAAGTAAATCCCTGCCTTTTAAGTGCTATATTGATATACTTGAGTTGTCCTGGTCATCCTGTAACATCTCTCTGGGGGTGTCTGGCCACCTCCTTTGGCTACTCATATTGATCCAGTCTCTGCAGTGCTTGGAGAAGGGTATTTCTCCCTAACATCCTTTGTGAGGCCAGCCATGCTCTGTTCTCCTTCATGCCTTTGCTGAATTGTCCTTACTAGTGGCTGAGGTGGACAACCAACATGAAATTCCATTGGTCTCCAGGTGCCAAATTCCCAGAGCAGGTTGTTGCAGTCCTTCTTGACAAATTTGTGCCCAAAACACACTGATTCCTGCACTGACCAGACCAAGCTCCTTAACCAGTGTCACAGCTGTAGACTTCCTTATGATGAAAGATAGGACACACATTTCCAGTTGTGATGGAGGGGGAGAGAGAAGCTCACCTCGGTTTCTGAGTCTACAAGAGTCCCACGCCAGCCTGCCAGCACTGCATGGGTTTGACAGGAACTCAAAAACTTTGCCAAGTGTTAGAGACTGGCTTAAAATGCTAAAGACAGTCTTTAAAACCCATGGAAATTCTAAAACAAGGACATTATTGAAGTGGAATTAAAGACAAAAGAGTTGCTAAGAAAAGGGAGAATAAGAACATTCTGTTTCAAATAACATTGGAATATTAGCTGAAACCTAGAAATAAGGTTTATCTGTGAAGCATTCTATCTGAGAAGGTTTCAGTTTGTGGATGGGATGCTAGCTTGATTTCAGGCATTTCATAACCTTTCTTCCCATGCTGGAGCTGCCCCAGAGCTGGAGGCATGTGTGCAATACAGACTGTCACAGTAGATCAGCTTCTAACTTGTTCTCAAGTTTTGGCATGTGTTAACAAGTGTGCTTGATGAAATGTGCTTTGCCCCAACTCCTTAATACTGGAACAGCTGTCTGGGAATAAGTAATCTTTGTCCTCTTGTCTGAAATCCCATCCCCATCTTCTGCTGGGATGGATAGGGTAGTTCATGTCCATCAGTCAGGGATTGCCCATTAATATGAATGTTAAGAACCACTGAAACTGCAAGAATCAGGATTAAAATACAACATACCTAACTTTTGGACAGAGCATGAATTCTCATATTTCAAAGCAATAACCAGTCTCTGAGTATTAAGGGTCAGGAGGATGTTGCCCTCTGGACAAACATAGGTTTCTATGGGAAACACCAGCCTGCCCGACACGTTTGGTTTGGCACTGCCATTTTTCTCTTCCATAGGGGTCCTAGGTTGATGATTTTACAGCTGGGTAAAACTCTAGAACCAGTAAAATATTGTCAAAGAGACTTCTGCTGAAAACTCTTGGGGTTGTTCAGCCTGGAGAAGAGAAGGCTCAGGAGGGACCTCATAGTAGCTTCTCAATACCTGAAGGGAACCCACAGAAAGGTAGGACTTTAATAGGATATGTGATGGCAGGATTAGGGATAATGGATGTAAATTGGAAGAGGAGGGATTTAGGCCAGATGTAAGAAAGAAATTCTTTACTGTGAGGGTAGTGAGACACAGAAGAGGTTGCCCAGAAAGGTTGTGGATGCTCCCTCAATCCCTGGAGGTGTTTAAGGCCAGGCTGGATGAGGCATCGAGCAACCTGTTCTAGTGGGAGGTGTGCCTGCCTATGGCAGTGGGGCTGGAACCACATGATCTTTAAGGTCCCTTCCAACCCAAACCATTCTACGATTCTCGAAAATGCAGGGACATCTTTAAAGGCTGTTGTCATCACACTAGGTTGGGAAAGAAGTGGAAGAAAAGCAGAAAATATAAAGAAAATTACTCATTGAAAGTCCGGAAATATATTTTGCCCCAAATCCAAGTGAAGATAGGAATATTCCAAAAGGGCAGGTGAGGTGTTTTGAACAGTGGATTGCTACCTAACAGGTCAAGGAAAGTGGATAGCCCTTGTATCATCAACTCTGTCTTCAGAGTGAATCCTAATTGTAGTCCCACATTAGCTACTGTGAAGAAAATTAAGTGTACCCCAGACAATGCTGGCACATAATAGTGGACAAGGTTTTGATGGGGATGTTGAAAGTTGTGTATATGTGGTTAATTTTTTGTGTCTGAAGCACTCCCTGTTGCAAAGGTACCTGGGTCTTCTGGGAAACTGTGCAAGCTCTCCTGTTTATCCTTTCCTTGTTCATTGCAGACCATGTAAATAGGCAGAAGACTCTCAGGTGGCGGGTGGTCACAGAGGATTATAGTGTCCCCTCATATGCAAGACCAGCATATAGCTTGGTGTCTGCCTGGGGGATGCTTGAGATAGAAGGAAACCAAAACAGCCCTGAGGTTAACCTAAAACAGTCAGTAAAGTGACTCACCTCTAGCTCAGGCAGGAGAAGCGCCACACCTGGAGGCAAGCAGACAGTGTGAAGTCACATAGAATCATAGAATAGTTTGGGTTGGAAGGGACCTTAAAGATCATCGAGTTCCAACCACCCTGCCATAGGCAGGGACATCTCCCACTAGACCAGGACGCCCCGCGCCCCCTCNATTTATATCCATTGTTTCTAGTCCTCCCATCCGATATTATGTTAAAAATTCCTTCCCCTGCCTTTCTGTAGGACCCCCTCAGGTACTGATAAGTTACTATGAGGTCCCCTCTGAGCCTTCTCTTCTCCAGGCTGAACAACCCCAACTCCTTCAGCCTGTCCTCATAGGGCAGTTGCTCCAACCCTTTGATCATCTTCGTGGCCCTTCTCTGGACCCTCTCCAATAGCTCAATGTCCTTCCTGTGTTGCGGGCTCCAGAACTGGACACAATACTCCAGGTGGGGTCTCACCAGTGCTGAGTAGAGGGGTAAAATCACCTCTCTTGACCTGCTGGTCACACTCCTCTTGATCTGCATCTGCATCTTGTGGCTCCTTCTGCCAGCCAGCTTGGAAGTCTTTCGTGGTAAATATCACTATAATGAAATACATTTGTTATGATATGGATTATTCTGAAAGTTATCTATAATTATTGGTGGAGCTGGCAGTGGTGCCCATAATAAAGGCTGACAGACATTTCCCATTAAAAGATTCTGTTTTCCAAGGCCTTGTGTCCTTGCCAACATAGAACTGTTCAGTTTGAAATTTTCAGTTGCTGGCCATTGGCTCAGGCTGGTCTTTGTGTATCCAAGTGTGTGAGAAAGCAGAAGTAAAATGGAGTTTAACCAGATCCAAGATTGTGATACAAGCAAAAGGCATTGTTTTGGATTTATTTAAGGAGGTAACTAACAATTCTGTCACATCATTGAGAATATCTGTAATTTTCATGCTTGATTTTTATTTTCAGAGAGTTGATACTGGCTTTGTGACAGATCTAGGTTAAACCTCTTTATTTTATTTTTTTCAAGTTCCCCTTCCTGGTTTTGGCCCTGTTGGATGGCTCTGCAGATCTATTGTCAACATGTGAAGGTTTGCTCTGAAGTTCATCTGGAGCTCGTGCAGCCTGGATCTTAAGGGAAGAAGCAGGTTTCCCTCTTCCCAGAGCAGATTAGCAGTCCTGTTATATGGTCAGATTGTGAAGCTTGGATTTCCTAAACCCTTACACATTTCTCCACTTGGTTCATGCAGTAGCATCATTTAGCAATAGGATGTGGGAGAAGAGTTTTAAACTGAAAGAGGGGAGATTTAGGTGAGATCTTGTGAAGAAATTGTCTGCTGTGAGAGGGTTGAGACCCTGGTTCAGGCTGTCCAGAGAAGATGTGGCTGTCCCATCCCTGGAGCAGCTCAAGGCTGGGTTGGACAGGACTTGAGCAATGTGGGCTGGCAGGAGATGTCTCTCCCAAGGACAGGGGAGTTGGAACCAGATGATCTTGAAGGCTGCACAGGCAGAGAGACCTGGGATTGCTTGTGGTGCAAATAAAACTCAGAAGAATATTGAGTTGCTGATGATTAAAAAACTGTTGTGTGCACTGGGTGAGGCAGAGATATTTCACACTGTTTGTATCAGGGTTGCTGAGTATATGAGGAAAGGTGCTTTACAAGCACCTTTAATTCTTTTGATCACTGATCTGGCCAGTCTTCGCATTGTTTGTGTGATCCTACCTACATCACTGTCTATCCATGTGGAGATTTATGCTGGTAGGTGGTTGCAGGATGTTTGAAAATTTCCTGATTCCTGGAATGGCAGAATGTGAGGGAAATCTTCAATGTGTGTGGGTTCATAGCTTTTTGGCTTCAGTAAAGTTACTCTGATTTGCAACTAATTAAGGTCTGGCTAAATCTGAGCAAGTTTGCAGATGACACCAAACTGTGTGGTGTTGTTGATACACCAGAAGGAAGGGATGCCATCTTTAAGGTCCTTTCCAACCCAAACTATTATATGATTCTAAATATGCTTGTTTCAGACAGCATTGTTTAAAGTTCCCAGTTCTTATCTGAGATACTCCAGAGAGAAGTTAATAAATTAAAATGGTGGTGTACATGTTACATGCTCCAGATACAATAGTACTGTAAAAAAACCCTTTGGAAAAGGCTTTCTGTGGAATGCTTGTCCTGGGAAGGTACAGCCTCTCTTAGAAAAGATACTGAGAAAAAGCTGTTTGCCATTAATTATTTGGGGCACCAATCTTCATCAAGATAAGATATGGAAAATATCTGCAAAGTGGCTTTATATCTGAATTAGCTGGTTGTCTTGTTTTCATATTTATTTCTGAATACATCTGATATTGCAATGTGATTGTCTCACTTGTCTAATGACAGTGAAGTTAGCAGTTATTCACAGAATCATAGCAGGCATTGAGTTGGAAGAGACTTTC
>VZTY01025345.1:91887-93769 GCA_013400935.1 Turnix velox
TAAGTTTCTATGCTCAGCACTGCCTTGAAATTTTCTTTGGTCGTCCATGTAGAATTACTTTCCCCAAACTGTTGTCAACTTGGGTCATTTTGTGTTACTTGTTTGAACTTGTCAAATTTCATTTCAGACATGGCTAGTACTTGACTCATACTTACTTCAAACTCCACTTCTGCAGTTCATTGCTTTCATTATTTATAGGTGCTCTTGAAAGCATATCTCCTAAGCTCCTTACTGGGCCTGTATTTCACATTTAATGAGTACTTTTGCAATTTCATTGCATTTTTCTGAAGTCCAGGTGGCTCACTGTACAATGGATTTCGCTCTATAGCTCCTGGTGCTTTATGGTCTTTTTCTACCTTGACTGAATTCTTCCCATAAATGTACTCATGAAAATACTTGTGATCTAAAACAATTGCTGGCATTCCAATTTTAGTAAGAGCATAGGTTTTTGCTGGTAGCTCAGATACCATCTTGCAAGATAGCCATGACCAAGGTGACCTTGGGTCTTAAGCTTCCATTAACCTCTGAATGTCCTAGTGTTGATGTCCCTCTGACAGTTTTTCTCAACACCAAACATTATTCTCAACTCAAAGTCCTCTCTGAGTTGTTTTGGACTATCAAAGAATGACAGAATGTGTTGAGCTGGAAGGGATCTTCAAAGGCAATCTAGTCCAACCACCTGAAGTGAGCAGGTTACAGCCTGCATTTGTCCAGACTGGTAGAACAAGACATCTCTTCCCACTTTATGACTGGCAGGGAAAGATTTTTCTGTTGGAAACAACAGAAGTGAGGTCCCTGTCAAGCAGAGAACCATAGAACTTGTTAAGTTCTATGATGAAGGGATCTTCAAAGGCCACCTAGTCCAAACTCCCTGTAGTAAGCAGGGACATCTCGCACTCGATCAGGTTTCTCAGAGCCACATGAAGCCTGGCCTTGAATGTTTCCAGGGATGGAGACTCTCTAGGCTACCTGTGCCAGTGTCTCACCACCCTCATGGGGAAGAACTTCTTCCTAATGTCTAATCTAAACCTGCCCTGCTCTAGTTTAAAACCATCTGTGAGGAAGACTCATCAGTTCCTCTTCACTGTGAGAAAAAAGATACTGGTTTACCTGGACCTCTTTTCAGGGGACAGATCATTATGTTCAGCTTTTGGACCATGCCTTGGACAAAGGGTCTTGGTCAGTGACCACCTCTTGCTCTTTCAGTTTCATCTTAATCCTCTGAGGTCTGGACACAATATGTTAGTGTTGACACTACCTGACAGAGTTATTTGACTGCAGCTCCAAAAAGAGTTCCTGAGCAAAAGTTTGCATCTTCCCCATCAACCTCAACTGGCTTCCTATTATTAACATCCTCTTGAATATGGAAGTCTAGACTTACACACCTCAGGCCTGACCACAGACTTCCTTTTAGATGTTGCATCAAGTTATTTTTTTTCTTTATTCAAATCATTGTTTTGCTCATTTCAATGGAATTTAGTATTTTCTGTTGACTGGGCTACTCAGTTTCTGTATTCCTTTGGTATGTCTTGTTTTGTTGCCCACTAAAGTTCAGCTGCTGTTATATCCTTCAGTCAGTGTGATTTCACATGGTACGTAATTTTTATGAAACTATAGCAGTTATTTTCAATGTTATGCTAAGTGACATTACTTGGATTCTCTCCTTTTGCTATCAAATGCATTGAGAAAGTATCTTTCTCAGAATCTTCCTTGGTTGGGAGACATAACCAATCAGTAGCAACTTATCAGCTGCCTGTTGGTCTGTGGAACAATCTGTTTTATGTACTTTGCAAAATCCAGGAGGTTTCATCATAGGTTTTAACCACAGAGCCGTCATCTAGTGCAGTGGCCCTGCAGTGAGCAGTACTAGATCAGGCTGCTC
>VZTY01025347.1:0-14707 GCA_013400935.1 Turnix velox
GGCAGGGGGATGGGACTAGACAACCTCTCCAGGTCCCTTCCCGTCCATAACACTCAATGGTTCTCTGTGTGTCCTCAGCATTGTGAGGACTAACATGCTGGTGGTGTCTGAGCTGATGGTGAGGCAAAGAGAACTACACATGAGTACTTTGGGAATTGGCCTTTTCTACTGCAAATGTTGCTGCAAATTTGTGATTCACAGGGATGTTGTGTTCACAGCTGAGAAATAACACACCATGTGAGTGGTGTCAGCACTTTCATTCTTGCAGCACTGCAGTTTCCATCAGGTATTCTTCATAAGAGATGAAGCCAGGCTTAATTCCAATTCTTAAAGATGATGTGATGTTGTGAAGCAAGAGGTTTCTCACATCTTCATGGAGCATCAGGCTCCCCGCTTTTGTTGCACCAGGGGAAGGTTAGGATGGATATTAGGAAAAATTTAGATACTCAGAGGGTTCTCAAGCTCTGAGAGAGGCTGCTGGGGAAGGGGATGAGGCACCATCCCTGGAGGGATTTAAGATACAGGAAGACACAGAGTTTAGAGTTAGATTTTAGAGCTGGTTCTTGTCAATGTTGAGTTGATGGTTGAACTCCATGATCTGAAAAGTCCCTCCCAACCTGGGGGATTCTTTGATTCTAAGGTGAGGAGGCAAACAAAAGCTAGGGGCTTGAATGGTAGGAATATAGGGGAAAGAATGCAAGTGTGATGGATACCAGAACTAGAGGGACACAACTCAAAAGGAGAACTGCTTCTCTGAGAAGCAAAAACTTGTATTAAACAGATAAGAGGAAGGAGAGCAAATACTGAACAAAGACTAAAGGTGATGAGAAGTGCGGATAAAGAACAGGTGCCATATTCAGTGACATGAAAAAAATCTTGAAGGTCTTTCAGAAAGCTTCACTTCAGTCCCAGACATCTGATTCTTCAAGTGCTGGTGTCTGTGAACATGAAGTGCGATGATTGATTGCTAGCTTGNCATGATCTGAAAGGTCCCTCCCAACCTGGGGGATTCTTTGATTCTAAGGTGAGGAGGCAAACAAAAGCTAGGGGCTTGAATGGTAGGAATATAGGGGAAAGAATGCAAGTGTGATGGATACCAGAACTAGAGGGACACAACTCAAAAGGAGAACTGCTTCTCTGAGAAGCAAAAACTTGTATTAAACAGATAAGAGGAAGGAGAGCAAATACTGAACAAAGACTAAAGGTGATGAGAAGTGCGGATAAAGAACAGGTGCCATATTCAGTGACATGAAAAAAATCTTGAAGGTCTTTCAGAAAGCTTCACTTCAGTCCCAGACATCTGATTCTTCAAGTGCTGGTGTCTGTGAACATGAAGTGCGATGATTGATTGCTAGCTTGAAGTGATGCATGGGTGCTTCTGGTGCTCTGCTCCTTGGGCACCTTGTCAATGCCTTGGAGATGTTTCCAATTCAACAATCTTGAGAACTTTCAGCTTATGGATTTCAATCACACACATTGGGATTGATGCCTGCCTGCTGTCACAGCCCTGGTTTTTCCACCACTGAAGGGAAGACATCCTGAATATTTGTGCTGGTGTTAATATAATTGCCTAAAATAATTATGATGGGAATTTGAAACTGTGGACAGTAGACAAAGAGTCAACATCTCTTTGCCTACAGTGTAAGGGCTAGGGCTGATGTCCAGTGCAAGGTCAGCTCATGGAAATACTGATACTAGAGTGAGTGAAGGGGCTGTGAGTGCACCATTTTGTTAAAATTAACATTTATTTGACGTACAGATTCTTGGGTTTTTTGGTGGAGGCCCTATCCCTGGAAACATTCAAGACCAGGCTTGATGAAGCTCTGAGCAACATGATCTAGTGCAGGATGGCCCTGCTCACTGCAGGGGATTGGACTAGATGAACTTTGAAGGTCTCTTCCAATTCAGTGCATTCTGTGATTCTGCGGCCAGTCAGATGATGACAATGGGTCATCAGCTATCATGAGCAGAACCTTCTACTCAAGCACCTCCAGTCTTCCCACCAAGCATGCTCTCAAAACCTGCTGTCACTTGGTCTTAAATTCCTATTTAAATATGTAATAATGGTACAAATGACATAATATTTTTTACCTTGCCTTGTCTGACAGGTAAGAAATAGTATGTGCTATGACTGGGATGAAGTCTGTCTGTCCTGCTGGCAGAATAGACCGAGCTCTGACTGGAGTCTCTTTTCTAACTTGGTTGACATTGATCTTGAAGTTTTAAAGGACTGAAAACATCCATCCCTCTCTCAGTCTTCTTCAGACTGAAAAGACCCTCATCTTTGTAACCCGCAGACCTTCTGGAAGCTCCTGATGGGAGGTCAGAGGAGCACTCAATTGCCATCCTGCCCCAGGATGCTGTGCAGAGAGAGGGCACAGTCTGTCCCTCAGGTTAGAGGAATGGAAGGATACAAATAGCCAATGGGTCTGCTTAATTCGCATTCTCTGTAATTAAACAATCACAGAATGGTTTGGGTTGGAAGGGACCTTAGAGATCATCTAGTTCCAACCCCCCTGCCATGTGCAGGGACACCTCCCTCTAGACCAGATTGCTCAATGCCTCATCCAACCTGGCCTTAAACACCTCCATGGATTGAGGGGGCATCCACAACCTCTCTGGGCAACCTCTTCCAATTTCTCACCAGCCTCACAAGAAAGAGCTTCTTACTTCTCTCCAGCCTAAATCTCCTCTCTTCCAATTTGTATCCATTACTCCTAGTCCTGCCACACTGGACCGTATTAAAAAGTCCTACCCCAGTGTTTATGTATCCTCTTTCAGGTATTGAGAAGCCACTATGAGGTCCCCCCTGAGCCTTCTCTTCTCCAGGCTGAACAACCCCATCTCCTTCATCCTGTCCTCAGAAGAGAGGTGCTCCAGCCATCTCATCATCTTCAGGGTCCTCCTCTGGAACCACTCCAACAGCTTAATGTCCTTCTTATGTTGAGGGCTCCAGAACAGGCCACCATAACTCCAGTTGAGGTCTCACTGGAGCCTAATAGAGGCTCTGGTGAGACCTGTAGTGTATCAACCCCTCATTAAAGGGGGGTTATGTTTAGTGCTGCCAATGAAGAGCTGCCCCAATTAAATAAGTGATAACAGCAACAAATAATTGCCTCTCTGCCCATTTTCTTGGGGTGTGGAAAGAAGAACACATTAGCACCAACTATTGCAGAGAGCATGATTTCTAATCACTTACTGGCAGTCTTGGCTTTTTAACATCATATGATAATTTCATGGGGTTTTTTCCCCTGCTTAGTTTGTTTTTGAGGCTTCTTTGAATCAGTTCCCTTTCAGCTAAAAAAGGTATCCTGGTGCTGATGGTGTTCGTCAGAGCTCTAAGTAGAAATGACTTTGTTCTCTGCTATGTTAAATTGGCTGGTTAATTCTGGTGTTATTTACCCTGTAATTCATTAGTTTTACTCTACCATTGGCAGCTGACAGGCTGTAATTTCATGCCTTGCAATAAAAGATGTCTCATAATCTGCTTCATTTAGCAGCAAGAGAATTTAATGAAATTAACTGCAGTCCTAATTATGCCAGTGAATACTAAAGACTGCTATCAAGTTTCCTCAGAAAAGGACAAGGTCCACCTCGTGAAGGATTTAGAATATAATTTCCCAGGGAAAGTTGCAAATGTCTCCTTCTATTGGCCAACAAGGGCCAATTCCAAATGCTGATAGGACTTTAATGAACTAGTTTGTTCTGAGTACGGCTCAGCAGGAATAATAATTTTTGGGTTTTGAACCTGTTTTTAGAGGGTTTTCTCTCCTTAGAATAGCTGATCTAAGACAATTCCTTGTTATACTTCCCTTTCCACAAGTTTTATCCCTTCTGCTCAATGCAGACAGAGGAGAAGGCAGCTCAGATAATATAGAGTAAGGACTGTGGTTTTGATAGTATGTGTTGGATTGAAAAGTCCATCCATTCTAACCCCTTACAAGTAGTAGGGACATCCTGCACTAGATGAGGTTGCTCAGAGCCTCAGCAAGCCTGGTCTCGGATGTCTCCAGGTATTGGTAGGGTCTCCAGCACCTCTCTGGGCAAACTTCCTGGGTTTTGTGAGATCTTCATCCTGGAGAACCTTAGGCAGTTGATTTTTATGTGCCATAATTCATTGGAAATTCATAAAATTGTGTGAACGCACAGTATCAGGGATTGGAAGGGACTTCAAAAGATCATCTAATCCAATCCTCCTGCTGGAGCAGGAAAGCCTAGATCAGGTCACATGGGAAAGCATCCAGGCAGGGTTTGAATATATCCAAAGAAGAAGAGCCCACACCTTCTCTGGGCAGCCTGTGCCACTGTTCTGTTACCCTCACTGTGAAAAAGTTTTTTCTCTTATTTCTGTGGAAAAGAGTAGGAAAACTCACTAATAATCATGATGAAAGTCTGCATGAATTGGGAAGAAGGATTGGTACCAAGAAACATTCTTAGGTCTGTGGAAACTTGGAGTTTGTTCTTTGCAGTTTTGCAAAGGGTTTCTTCAGATACATTATTTTTTTGGGGGGTGGTGCATATTTATAACTTTGTGTAGAAAAGATCTGTCTGTTTGCTGTTAGGTTGATTTCCATCAAGAACAGTGGTTGATGCCTTTGCCTGACACACGCTAACTGTGTCGGGGAATGTAAGCACCATTTTATCGCTTAAATGGTGTTAAATGTAGTTACTTGGGAAAACTTTTAACTGCAGAGAATTTCCCTGCAAATAGCCTTCATCATAACCCTCTCCCTATAAAAAGCAAAAAAATGCTTTGCTCGCAAGGACAATGGCACTATAAAGGTGAAGTGTATTGATCGAATTACCTGGGATAATAAACTTCGGATGAATAACTCCTCTATTGATGAATGGCAGGAGTCTTCCTTTTCACCCGATACCCACCAGTGTGCTGGGGAGGCAACAGAGAGAAAAAAAGGGATAGCAGAGCCTCCTGGTTGTTTCAAGCCTAGTTTATATTTTTGTGTTAAATAGCTGGGTGAAATTGTTGGTGGGAAATGGCATTGGGTTTTTTATTTTATTTTTTTACTGTTCCTGTTTCTTGAGGTTTTTAAGCTGTAATTTGTTTAAAGTACCATCATCTTCCCCAAGATAAAACATTATGGGGCTGTATAAAAGTGAAGATGTGTTTGTGAAAGAGACTTAAAATGGACAGTATTTGCAACAACTTGTAAAAACTGAATAAAATGAGAGCAGTTAACTTCCCCATATATAATAGTGAGATGTGGAGTCCCACCATAGTTGGGTTTGATGTGCCCACAGGAACAGGGCCCCAGAAAAGAAAAAGAAATGTGGAAGGGGGAACAGGGAAGGGAGATGTTTTGGGTTTTGTTGTTTAACATGTGCTTATTCCTCTGCTTTCTGCTGGATTTCGTGAATTTTTTTGGAAAAAAAAGCTTGATAGTGGGTGGTTGTGTCCCTTTTGTGGCAGGTAGGGTTTCAGATTGGACCAAAGATGTTGGCTACCTACATGGCTTCAGGTATATAATTTGCAGTGGACCTAGTGCATTGATAGTGTTCATATAACAAGCTTTAAAATTGTTGCCCAAAAGGGAAGATTTACATATTTTAGGGCAGATCAACTGACCATAAAAGAATGGCATAAGCTTTCCAACTTAATGCACAAGGGGGAGCAGGGAAGTAATGGGAAATACTAAAATAATAATTGCACTTAAAATTGGTTATGGTGAGGGGGAAAGCATGGAATTGATATTCATGATAGACATGAGAGCTTCCATCTTTGATTATTGCTCGATCTTTTATCTAAAAGATGGACGGAGTTGATTTGGTTCTTCACTGTGTTTATGGTTGGGTTGATGGTTGGACTTGATGTTCTGAAAGGTTCAGAAAAACATTGCCACATTTGAGCATGATTGAGCTGAAATGAACTCTTGGATTACATCATTCAAGTCCAGAAAACATAAATATTAGTTAAAATAAGTATTTTAAAATAGGACTTTTGAATAGGGTACAGGATGGTAGGAAAGGTGGAATGGATGCTAGTTGGAAGCGGCAGAATTGGGCTGGGGTTTTGGTCCTTAATTATATACTGTGTGGGCTACTCAGAGAGGTTGTGGATGCCCCCTCATCCCTGGAGGTGTTTAAGGCCAGGCTGGATGGGGCATTGAGCAACCTGGTCTACAGGGAGATGTCCCTGCCCATGGCAGTGGGGTTGGAACTAGATGATCTTGAAGGTCCCTTCCAACCCAAACCATTCTATGATTCTATAATAACCAAGACCGAGATATTATTTCTAATTAGTGTCACATAATCATGTCTTTTCAGTGAAGACCTTGCATAGTGTGTGTTGGCCACCCTATTTTGTCCTTGTGGATGAAAAGTTGATCTAAATGGACATGAATGAAAGTTTCATCATGAGAGAATCACAATATTGAGTTACAAATATACTTTACAGATCACCTGCAGTAGGAGATAATGTAAGAAAGAGACACAGCACTGGGTTCCTTCATCCTGCAAATGGGAAGAAATCATTATTTGAAGAGATTCTGGGTTGATGTGATGTATCATGTGGGAGTGATATTTCATATATAGTCAGATTTTTATATGTACACACAAATATAGATTTTTCCACTCTCTGATTAAAGATATGTGAGAATCATTCTCTTGTGGAACAGGAAAAGCTAGAGTTGAGGGAAACCAGAGTGAAACAAGGATTTGTGAATTAGATGTGTATTCTAAAGGTGAGAACAAGTCATGTCTTTGGAAGGAGATTAGAGGAGCCTTCTTTTAATGGCCGGGGCTGTTTGAGCTGGTGTCAAGGCCAACGTGAAGGGGGCAAGAACTTATGCTGGAGGAGAAGCCCAGCACCACAGGAACATGAGGGGAAGCTGAATAGCCACAAAAACCCCCACTTCTTTCATGTGTTACATGCAAAATTCAGTCAGGATTGTTAGCAAACCTTCTCTTGGTGAAGGGTTTTGTGGAGTTCATTCCTTTTCTGCTGGCTAAGCCTGCCTTCAAACTTTTTGGAGGAATAATGTTTAGTTGATAGAAACTTTCAGTACCCAAAATTAAAAGCTGGACTGTTAAAACGTGAACCTTAGATCAGAAGCCCACCACGGGGGCTGAAGCTCAGCTGGGAAAGGGGGGCTTTGATGTCCTTAATGTCTATTGTTTAAATGTCTCCTTTCTGCTTTTAAATGCCAATGCACAGCATGGAGGCCTGGCCCTCCCATCGTGCAACAGAGGGTGCTTTTTGGGTGGTGGTGGTTGGTGGTGGGGAGAAAGAAAAGGAGAAATTTTCCATCCTGCAAGCACAAAGTTGACAGGCACCAAGGCTTTTGGAGATCTTTTTTAAGAAATCTTGCCCTAAAGTGTGCAAAGCACACGTGCTGTGCGGGAGGAAGTTAGCAGTCAGTCAGGTTTTATCTCTTAATGAATAGAGACTGCTGAAGTAAGGGTTAGGTAATTGAGTTTATAATTAATTAGCCATAACCCTCATCAGATAAAGCAGTTGTCGAGATAGGGTGTTTTTTTTTTTATCTCCTTTCTCTCCCCAGGGCTTGCCCTTCTTTGTCCTTGCACTGACAGCCAGCCCTTATCTTTAGACCTTCTCCAAACCAGTGCCCATCAACCCCCTCCTCCCTTGGGCTGGTTTTTGGTGGTCAGTTGAGACCCTCATTGTCCTGGAAGGTTCCCAATCAGCCAAGCTGTCTGGTGTGGGGATGATGAATTAGCAGTAGGAGTTAACAGTGTAGGTGAGCTCCAGATTGGACTCCTGATATCTGGTCCAGCAGCCTCTGTGTGTTAGTCACTCTCCTCCAGCCATGATCTGTCGCTGACACTTTGCAACAAAGAGGTTAAAAAGGGAGATTTACTAAAAGAAATGACACATTTCTTCTAGAAAGTTTCTTCAGAACCCTTAATTTCTTCTGCTGTGCAACAATGCCAGGAAAATAAATTAGATTTTTACACTGTTTCTTCTGGTGACCTTATCTCCTTTGTATTGGGGGTTGAACTACCTCACTTGCAGTAGGGGTAGAAACTTTAAACACTCATCTTAAAAGCATCAAGATGGTAAAAGGTGTCTGGGCTTTCTGCCTGTTGAACTAGATTAAGGGGATTTGGACGTGGAATTTATCCATTGTCAAAGCACTGTTCTTTTAGGGATGCGTTGGAGAAAAGGAGCTTTCTTGCTGTGTTTATGGGTTTTTCAGGCAGGGTTTACCTGCTGGAGGAGAAAAAGTTTTCAGATACAAGGCAGTGGGTTTTCTCTTCATCTGTTTTTTTTTTTGAATTAGAGATGAAGACTCCCGTGTCTTAGGATATTGACTTCAGGCCTTAGGTGAGCCTCCTTTATGTGAGTGGTAGCACTAGAAAACATAACTAAGTCTCTTGATGCAAGAAAACATTGATAGTTTTTGGAACTATAGAGCTTTATTCTTCTATTGTCTCCTAAATTTCCAAGCAGACCAGTAAAACTTTCCTGTTTTGTTGCCCATTTTTCATTTGTCTTCAATTCTTTTTGGACTCAAGCAGCAGAAGCTTCCCTGGGAACGTATCTGCCTTTCTAGGCTCTTAATGAGTGTTAAATCAGTAACAGATCAATTAACCTCCATCCAAGATGATAGTGGAAGTGTGTAAGAGACATTACTGATAGGAGAACAAACCTATTCCGTTTTGGAGTAACAGCAAGAAGTTGTTGGAGCAAGGATGGAGGTGGCTCCAAGGGTGTTGTAGAGGTGGACTTCTCCTGAGTCAGATGGACAGGCCCCTAAACTTTATTTATTGGCTTAGCTTTGAGCAGATGGCTTAGACTGGATGACCTCCAGTGGTCTTCCCATCTTGTCCTTTTCTGGTTCTGTAGATCCAGGTAGTGTTCATTGAGTAAAGTCATGGTTTGCTCATTGCTGACGTTGATGTTTCTGGAACAACAGTGGCCGTATGTGTTTGTGTTTCAGTGAATTCAGTTTATCCTAAAGCAGGAAGGAAAGAATGCAGGGGAATCACTTCTTAGAGGGGAAAATCAGTGGTGGCCTAGTATGAAGTCCTTTCTTGTTTCTTATGGGAATACTGCTGCCGTTCTTGAGGGCTTTGTGGTACTTACCAGTTATGCATAGATTGAGAGGAGAAACACAAATACCCAAGGAAGCCTGAACACCAATAGGGTGTAAACAGCCCAAAACCTTTGCATTCAGTCCTTAGACTGATGTGTATGGACACTCACATTGGGTGTCCCTTGAGTGACCTCTCCAGCCCCATTTCACCAGTTCTCTGATGAAAAAAAGTCAGAACCTTTCTGCTGATGATCACCAATCTTTCACGCATCCAGAGGAGCCTCATGGACTTTTTTTCACACAGCACTTGGTTGTGGGTCAGAGGGGCTGGGTTTGGATCTCAAATCTCAAAGTGAATGGAACAAAAAACCTTCACGTCCCCCAAAGAGACACTCACTTAATTGCGTCTTATATGCAAAGGAGACCAAGGGTAAATACAGGAGAATAAGAGAAGGTGATTATCATCTCTGTAATGTAAGAACTGTGCCAATTTTTTTTTTCTCCAGGTTGAGAATTCGTACTTCAAATGAACATCAGCCTGGCTCATTCAGTATAATAAATGCATGTTAGATTTTAATTTTAGGAATTTTAGGAGGGGGAAATCTTTTGCTTTAAAGTTGAATCTGAAATTCAAGATTATGGGAAATCACATCCCAAAGCCAAGCTGGCATTGCCTTCTGGAGAATGTCTGCAGACAGGAGTGGTTCCAGTCTTGATTGAAGTTTTGCTTGCTTGGGTAGATGTAGGAGAGAAGAACATTCCTCTTGTTGAGTTTTTCACTGTTTTTTTTTTAATTATTATTTTTATTAATAGGATACTGTGTATATACGTAAGTATGTATATACACACGTATGTATATACATACATAAAAACTAACCACATGTATGTCCATGCCTACAGCAGGGTGGTTGGAATTAGATGACTTTAAAGGTCCCTTCCAACCCAAACTATTCTACGATGTAGGATAAATAATAAACTACAGGTTAATGTAGCTATGTTTTCAAGTTTGTTTTAAACTGGGCAGATTTTCTTCTTCAATAACCATTTTACTAGAAGTTGTGAAGAAAATTTGATATGTAATAGGGACAGCGATAGAAGCTTTGAAAGCTATTTAATTATTTCTTTTTAAGGAACAGATTTGATGTGATTAGGGGAAAGTTAGAATGACTGGACTGAAGATTTATCACCTTGCAGTTGGGATTTTGAGTTGCTTTTGAGGCTCTCAGACTTGCCAAGAATCATAGAATGGTTCGGGTTGGAAGTGACCTTCAAGATCATCTAGTTCCAAACCCCTTGCAATGGGCAGGGACACCTCCCACTAGACCAGGTTGCTCAGTGCCTCATCCAGCCTGGCCTTAAACACCTCCAGGGATGAGGGGGCATCCACAACCTCTCTGGGCAACCTCTTGCAGTGTCTCACCACCCTCACAGGAAAGAAGTTCTTTCTTCTCTCCAGCCTAAATCTCCCCATTCCTCCTAGTCCTGCCATCCTAGACCCTATAAGAAGCAGTTTAAGGACAGTGCTAAGCAAAAAACCTTCTGTCTTTGCAGTGGGCAAATATATTCTGTTTATAGGATTCTGTTGCATGGATTGTTGGTTCTTTCTCCCTTTTAAAATTCTCTCAGTTGATGGTTTCTTTTTGTCACTTTTATAGAAGTAACATGGAAATGGCAGGAAAAAAATAAGAGACTGAGTGACACACCCCAGCATGTGCGGGGTGTGAAAGTTGCGCGGTGCCCTGGTATCATCAGCGGCCGTAATTGACAAATAATACCCCTCATAAATACTGCCAGTCTTTTCAATTAGTTTTCAGCTCAAATTCGGGATGCAGAATGATGGCCTGTCAACTGACAATGGATGGCAAAAATTAATAAATGGTCTTCTAAATAGTATGGACGCTTAAGAAAAATTGGGCAGCCAATTTAGCACAGCATGAACCAGGGGGGGAAACCTTTTGTACTGTTGCCGTGCCACTAATGTTGTCTGGGTCTTTATTAATGGTGCTTGGCTGCTGCTGACAGTTTTGTTGCTACTGGCAACTTTCTTCATTAAAATTAAAGCCAGCGTCAAATCCCATTAGCTGCACTCTGGGTACCTTGCATTTTTATTTATATAACTCCCCCCCCTTTTCTGCTTCACAAACGCATTCTTTTATCTGTAGAAAAGTTGTGAAATGTGATTAAAAATGAGCATTTACGTAACTAAATAATGGATTTTTTTTTTTTTTTTGGGGAGGGTGTGAGGGAAATACTCTAATGTGTTTTTAGAACGTAGGCAAGTCCCCAGCAAGTGGAAATCCCTAAATGATCTTTATAAATTACCTTTTTGTGAACATGGTGGTGTTGCCTGTGAGCTGCTGGGCTCTGGGATGCTCTCTGGTAAAACACTAATAGCCTGTGGAGGAGAGCATCTTCTGGTGTGATGTTCTTCTGTTGCCTGCTCGACTCAAATATTAATGATGCTGCTTTTATGCTTCAAATTGGACGAGCAACACGTGTGAAAGACTGGTCTTGTGAGAGAAAAGATCTTTGCGTATCTTTGCCTTGTTTCAGGGAGAACAAATTTGGTTGTATCTAGGAAAGGTCTTATGGTTTCCTGCTTTACAAAGTCCTGAGATGACTCTTTCAGATATAGATGTTCATTCCAAGGATTATATAGCACTGGATATCAGCCTTTGCTGTACCTGCTGTTACAGAATCTTAGAATGGTGGTTGCTGGAAGGAACTTCTGGAGATCATCCAGTCCAACCCCTACCAGAGCAAGTGACACAGGAACACATCCAGGTGGATTTGAAATGTCTATAGAGACCTGGCACAGGCTGCTCAGAGAGGCATTGGGCATCATTTGAGTATAAGCCAGTGATCCAAAAATGTATCATCTCCTTCTTGGTTCTTAAGGTTTCTGATACAGAATGCCTTGTGAAATGTGAAATAAAGTGTGGGTTTCCACTCGTGAGTTAGGTTTCCATCTCAGGTGCACTGGAATATGCTTTTGAGTGGGTAGAGAGCTTGGAGGAGATCTTCCATGGATTGGCATCTTAGTTTCACTCTTGTGATCAGAGTGTCCTTTGTTTGGTTCAGAAAGTGGAAGGGGTCCAAACTTTGAAGCAGAAGCACTGTGCAACTGCAGGTAGATCCAAACTGAAGTGAAGGGAGAGCTGATGGGTTCATGGAAAACTGGCACATGGTTCCAGATACTTATATTTCTGATGTGCTGTCCTCCTCTCAGTGTCAATAAAGCGAGTGGTGTATCACAGAATATCAGGGATGGGAACTCCTTGAGAGATCATCTAGTGACATCCTCCTGCTGGAGCAGGAACAGCCAGATCAGGTCACACAGGAAGGTGTCCAGATGGAGTTTGAATGTCTCCACACCCTCACTGGGCAGCCTGGGACACTCTTTAATGCTAAGAATGGTCAAGTACGTTAATTCTATTTCTGAGGAACCTCCTGTGTTCCAGCTTGCACCCATTGTCCATTGTCCTATCATTGGAGGTCACTGAGAAGAGCCTGGCTCCATCCTCCTGACACTCACCCTTTCCATATTTCTAAACATGAATGAGGTGACCCCTCAGTCTCCTCTTCTCCAAGCTAAAGAGACCCAGCTCCCTCAGCCTTTCCTCAGAAGGCTCCATGTCTTTATCCACTCCCCAAATCATACTATGAAATCCCAAGTGGTGGAGGAAATGCCATTTAAACACCTGCTTAAATGGTTGTATTTGGGACTGATCTTATATGGTGAGTGGAAAAACAGTTCACACTTTAAATGGTCTTTTAAGCAGATGCCCTTCCAGCAATTTTTTGGCTAAAAGATGTTCTGCCTGTTTGAAATCTGAATTCCAGTTCACTCAGAGGCAGATGAAGTGACCCTGTCATTCCCAAGAATGGCTGTTGCAGAGGAAGGCAATAAACTGGCAACACGGAATTAGCATCTGTCTAATAAATCCTGGTTGCACCTCACCTTTTCTTGGTTTAGGAAAGAAAAAAAATCTTAAAATGGTGTCAGTAGTTAATTGTTGACTGACACTTAATATCTGTTGGATCAAATGAGCCGTGAAATATAGTGTTTTATCTGAAGTGGTTTTAACATTAAAACAATATTACAGAGTTGAACTTGGCTGGCACCATGTGCAGGGTCCTTCACTTCAAAATGGCACTGATTGAAATCTGCTTTTGAAATGACACTGAAATTAGTGAGGGAGAAAAGGAGACACCATGATTAAGGCAAAGCAAGCCCAGAAAAAAGCAGCTTTTCTTTTTTATTTAACTCAGAGTTACTAGTTTGAAGCATGGCTCTAATCTGCTTGTTACTTCGTAAGGCAGAAGAATCCTAGTAATAGCCTTGCCAAAAGGGGAGGTTCCTTCCTTCTCCTTTGCCCATCGCAAAACCCCAGTGTGTCCTGGATGGTTCCTCATACCATAAAACAGTCCTGGAAGAGTCGATAGTGAGGTCATTGATGCCAGTGATCCCATGAGAAGGTGTAAAAGGGGGAAAAAAAATAAAAAAGGAGACAAGCTGGAAATAGTGTCAACTTAGGATCATGAAGGCACTCTTCTGTAGAAGGCATAATGCTGTTTTTATAACCCTACAAAGGATTAAAGATGGGATGTATAACTGCTTGATGACTTTTTAAATTTTATTTTTAAATACACAACATTCCTTTTGATTAAAAAAATCAAAATAATTGAAAATCCCATTACAGTGCAGAGTTTTTGAGGCTTGTTCGCCAAGACCTTTCTGGTCCCAAAATTTCCCAACCTCCAATCCTTTCTGCACAATAACACTGAACACAGTTTTAAAAAGGGAAAAAAAAAAAGAACCCACACATAGTTGGGTTTTGGGTTTTTTTCTTCCTTCTTCTCCTGCCGGTGTTCTTGGGTTTTGTTATTCAGTAGATGCTGTATTAAATTGGATTTTGTGTCCATCATTATTAAAATGTGAAGTGTGTCGGTCACAAAGCATACATTTCGGGGCAGTTAGCTGAATAATTCTTTTCTTTATTATCCCAAATTACTGCTGAGCTCTGGAGAGGTGAGCAGTTTAGCCAATTATTGCCATTTGAGCTGGATTTGTGGGTGATTAGCTCCTGGTCGAATTCAGTCCTGGCAAGGGCTTTGAAGCCTTGGCTTGTGTGATTTTCACANTCCCTTCTTTCTATCTCTCTCTTCCTCTTCATCGCACAGAACGAGCTGCAAAAAGCATCCATTTGTGAAATAATAGGTTGTCCAAGGGAGGGGAGGTAGGGTAGAAGGGGTTTGGGGAGTGTGTATGGGGGAGAAATGGTGCCAGAGATGGCTCCAAAAAAAAAAAAAAGCTGCTCTTAAGTGGTCTTCCAGATGTTTCTATGGAAACACTGGAGCATTAGGATGGGAAGTTAAAATTGGGTTTTAAGCTTTTCCCAGCTTTTCTGCTGTGAACATCACCTCCCCTTCCCCACAAAAATCCTTATTTTATATAAAATACCATCAGGAGAATTTCAGTGTTGGAGAAACAGAGCACTATCTGACATGAGTGGTGTCATCTGCCTCGAAGTAGTGATGTCTCTGTGATGGCTCCTTTTTTATAACACCCTCCCCACAGGACTCAGTTTGTTTTCTGAGGAAGAGAAATGTTTTTAGACTACTCTTTCATGCCTGACCCTATAGCCGTTGACTATTTCTACCGCAGCCACGCTTGCTTGCATAGAATTGTC
>VZTY01025347.1:15195-40500 GCA_013400935.1 Turnix velox
TTTTTTTTTTCTCCACACCCCCTCTTCCCTTCTTTCTATCTCTCTCTTCCTCTTCATCGCACAGAACGAGCTGCAAAAAGCATCCATTTGTGAAATAATAGGTTGTCCAAGGGAGGGGAGGTAGGGTAGAAGGGGTTTGGGGAGTGTGTATGGGGGAGAAATGGTGCCAGAGATGGCTCCAAAAAAAAAAAAAGCTGCTCTTAAGTGGTCTTCCAGATGTTTCTATGGAAACACTGGAGCATTAGGATGGGAAGTTAAAATTGGGTTTTAAGCTTTTCACAGCTTTTCTGCTGTGAACATCACCTCCCCTTCCCCACAAAAATCCTTATTTTATATAAAATACCATCAGGAGAATTTCAGTGTTGGAGAAACAGAGCACTATCTGACATGAGTGGTGTCATCTGCCTCGAAGTAGTGATGTCTCTGTGATGGCTCCTTTTTTATAACACCCTCCCCACAGGACTCAGTTTGTTTTCTGAGGAAGAGAAATGTTTTTAGACTACTCTTTCATGCCTGACCCTATAGCCGTTGACTATTTCTACCGCAGCCACGCTTGCTTGCATAGAATTGTCTTCCCAGTGTTATTTTTCCTTCTAATTTGGCTCTCAGCTGCAGCATTTGGTACTGGTACTTAACTTCATTTGTAGTTAGAGCCTGGTGGAAGGTGCTGGAGCTGAGGTAAGAGTTCAAACCTTGGCTCTGCTGCCTCAGACCCCTTGGCATCTGCTGTCTGCTTTCTCCAACACCAAGATAATGATTTGCATTGATGGTGGTGTCAGAGAAGCCACAACTGCCAATGCCAAGGGGTTAATAAACCAACTACTCAAGATTATTAAGAGCTGTGATTTTTCTTCTGATTTTTTTTTAACAGTCATGGGCAAGTGGGATAAACTTGGGATGGCAACAGAGGCAAGAAGCTACTCTAAGGCGGAAAAATACTGCAAGTTGTTGATGCTGTGCCTTGTTCAGAGTGGGAAATGATGTTTAGAACATGACTTGTGCTACTCCCTTAAATAATGAAGTAATTTGGTTTGAAAGGGACCTCAAAGATTATCTTGTTCCAACCCCTCATCCTGGGTTAGGACACCTCCCACCAGCCCAGGTTGCTCAAAGCCAACCAAGCTTAGATGATGCCAGTACCTCAGTGGTAACCTTGGCAAAGGAAGTAGAAAGCAAAGGTTTTGTATTGCCTTTTCCAGAAGGTCCAATCTTGGCTCTGTTGGCTACAAGGGCTCTACTGGGGTTTTATCTGTTGTTGTCATGCCAAGAAAAGTCAAATATATCAAATTGTATTAAAATGAACAACCCCAAAGGAGGAAAAGCAACACAGAAAGCCAGGTGTGACAGCTGGAGCAACTGTATACAAGAGTGGGGTCATTTAAAATGTGAAATTATCTTGTTTGTGAAAAGCTTTCCATGTTGTGGCCCATGAAAATTCTAAAATACATGGGAAAGGGAGAAAATTGCGTACCCTTTCCTGTGTCATTTTTAGATGTACTGGTCCTCACACAGTATTAGTTCTGCAGGCCAAGTCATGGCTCTAGACATCTCTTGGTGGTCATCAGCATGTGTGTTTTGTCTGTTCTGCTGCCATGTGTTTGTGTCCAGCTCTGGAACCCTCCACTCAAAAAGGACATGGATGTGTTGGAGAGGGTCCAGAGGAGGCCACAGTTATGATCTGGGTGCTAGAGCTATGAGGACAGGCTGAGTGACCTGGGGCTGCTGAGAATGGAGAAGAGGAGGCTGAGGGCTGTTTTCCAGGGCGTGGAGCCACAGGACAAGGGGCCAGAGTTACATGAGGAAAAAGTTCTTCCCCATGAGAGTGGTGAGACGCTGAAAGAAGTTGCCCAGAGAGGTGATGGAGACCCCATTAATGCTTGGAGGCATCCAAGGCCAGGCTTGCAGAGGCTCTGAGCAAACTCATCTAGTGCAGGATGTCCCTGTCACTGCAGGAGGTTGGACTGGAGACCTTTGAGGACTTCAAAATCAATGTGGTTCACCTGCTACCATCTTTGGTGCAGAAATAAGTAACTTCAAGGTCCCTTATATTAAATGCTAGTAATTTGATGATTAAAAGATGAACTATTTCTATTATATTGATGGTTATTTCCCCTTTTTTCTTCATTTGTTCAAGGAAGTGAGCTTTGTAGCTCGCAAGAGGGCATCTGGCATGGTGGGATTGAGAGTTATGGAATTGTCTTGGTTGGAAGGAACTTCTGAGATCATTGAGTCCACCCATCAACCCAAGTCTGACAAGAACCAGCAGTAAACCCTATCTCTAAGCTCTGTGTCTTCCCATCTCTTGAATATCTCCAGGGATGGTTCCTTAAACTCTTTTATGGGCAGCTCATTCCAGTGCTCAGAAGATCTAAGTCTGAATATTGCTCAGCATCCCTCTACCCCAGCTATTCAGTCAAAGAATCATAGAATGTTTTGGGTTGGAAGGGACCTTCAAGATCATCTAGTTCCAACCCCTCTGCCATGGGCAGGGACACCTCCCACTACACCAGGTTGTTCAGTGTCTCATCCAGCCTGACCTTAAACACCTGCAGGGATGAGGGGGCATCCACAACCTCTCTGAGCAACCTGTTCCAATGTCTCACCACCCACACAGGAAAGAACTTCTTTCTTCTCTCCAGCCTAAATCTTCCCTCTTTCAATTTGCATCCATTCCTCCTAGTCCTGCCACCCTGTACCCTATTTAAAAATCCTACCTCAGCCTTTCTGTAGCCCCCCTTAGGTACTGAGAAGCTACTCTGAGGTCCCCCATGAACCTTCTCCAGGCAGAACAACCCCAACTCCTTCAGCCTGTTCTCTCTGAATGAGTTGTATATCCTTAGTGCAAGGATATTTCAAAATCAACCTGGGTGGCATTGCTTAATGAAAAGTAAAATAGAAAATAGGGATGGGATAGGTTTTGAGATGTCATCTCAGTCTGTGAGAGTTGGAAATGATCCAAGGTGACCACATACTGATTGCTGTGCAATTCTCATGAAAAGTGTGCGTTATACCTAGTGGTCCCTTGGCCAGTTTTGGGGTGTTTTTTTTCACCTGAAGTCCAATCAGTCCCACAGGGGTGTCTTTTCATGAGCTGCTCCTGTTTTCCCAGCACTGATTGGAATGCAGAGGTTGATGGTGTTCTCTAACTTCTCCTGGTGCCCTCCAGCTCAACAACAGGAGCTGATTGACTCGGTGAGGGCCCCCCGTCTCTAACAGCAAAAGGCAATCAATAAATCTTTGTTGGTAAATAATTGCTATTGAGCAGGGTTTTAATATAAATTTATGAGTGGTGTTTTATCACAGCTTGAGGCTACGGCAAGCCACTGAGTGATGGATTTCAGATAACACTTACATTCATTACATTAACTTTGTAAGTTATTTAAAGCTTGTACACTTAACATTGCTTTTGGCTTGCAATGACCTCCTGGGACTTAGATGTAACACAGACATTGCTAATAAAGAGCTCGTGGTACCTACAGCCAGTTCCTCCCCTTTGTAGGGTGATGCCTTCCTCCAGTAAAACCCACTCAGCCAGGTTTGGGCACTGTGTTCCAAATGATTTTCCTCTGGCTTATTACAAGGACAGGGAGAAGCAGCATTCTCTCCATCAAGCCCAATTTTGGGAGGGGGGAGGTGGTAAAAAACTGAATTCCAAGTGTGAAATCCTTTGTCAGGGTTTAGAAGAGACCTGGACAGATCATCCAGTTCCACACCCCTGCCAGAGCAGGAACACCCTGATGAGGTCACACAGGAAGGTGTCCAGGTCTCCAGAGAAGGAGACCCCATACCCCCTCTAGACAACCTGTGCCATTCTTCTCTCACCCTCACCCTGACAAAGGTTCTTCTCCTATTTCTGTGGAACCTCCTGTGTTCCAGCTTGCACCCATTGCCCCTTGTCCTGTCATCAGAGGTGGCTGAGAAGAGCCTGGCTCCATCCTTCTGACACTCACCCTTTCCATGTTTATAACCATAGAATCATAGAATAGTTTGGGTTGGAAGGGACCTTAAAGATCATCGAGTTCCAACCCCCATGAATGAGGTCACCCCTCAGTCTCCTCCAAGCTGAAGAGACCCAGCTCCTTCAGCCTTTCCCCACAGTAGGATATGCTCCAATTTCCTTATCATCCTCACAAGCATAAAAAAAAGCAATCTTAAGTGACCAAGTGGTGTCACATTATCCCCACATTTTGGAAAGATTCAGTTTGGGAAAACCACGAGGTCTTAGCTCATCATTTTTAGATTTCATGTGAATTAAGAGAAATAACATTTCCCCCATTAATAATCATTTGAGACAGAGATTATTTCAGCAAAAAGAAACCAGGATTTTGAAGGAGAAGTTGATTTATTTAGCTCCTTCCTGCAGAGACTGGTGGCTTCATGGGGTTTTTTCAGTGTGCTTGTGCAGGAGGGGATGTTTGTCTGCAGCTGGATACTTTCCCAAGCTACCTCTGAGTTGCCTTCAAGGTACCAAAGGTCAGAGGGATTCCATGTATCTCCTTTCTCATGCAAAGTATCTGATGTGACTTTAATGTAGACATAATGTGACTTAAGTGAAGGGCTCTTTTTTTTTTTTTTTAAGTAACATTTCTTGTCACATCTGGGCCATTTTTTCTTTTTTTTCAAGTTAAGTCAACGCTAAAGTGCATTTGTAACTGGTCTAAACTCAGATACAAAGAGCTTTTCTCCAGATCATTCTCTATAATTAGAGAAAGTGGTGGTCTTTGGCTTTGAGGAAAAAAAATTTGGGCTTTATTTGGGCTTCTTTCACTCAAAAGATTTTAAGTTAGGTCTTTGTATTCAGAGCATCTGCCTCTGCAGGTTCTGGAAGGTATTTTTGATCTGAAAATGTATGATTTGGGCCAAAGTAATGCTTAAAGAGGATGGATTGGGAAACCTGGGTTAATTTCGTGCAAGTAAGTATTTAATTTGATTATTGTTTATTTCATGAAGAACACAATTCCCTTTTAAAAGCAAACTAAAACCTCATTTTGAATAGTTTGCTTAATTCAGATCCAAGAATGGATTTTCATGTTTCACTCTTGGTTAGGAGCAAAAGGTCTGCTTAGTAAAAATCATTAAATTAATGAAGTATTATTATTTATTGAATAGATAATTGTCATGAAATTAAAATCATGGAAGTAATGACGTGTTTTCTGTTTAGAAAAGGGACATTTAAAAAGAAGCGAAGCATACATGTATGTATTATTTCCTTCAAAACTTAAAAGAAAAGGCAATGAAGGATTACCATTGTGATCTTTAGGGCCTTTTCCCCAGATAGAAGGTCTGAAGAAGAGAGACCAGTGCACGGAAATGGTGATTTTTTTTATTTTTTTTTTATCCCTACAGTGGGGTGATAACTAGGATGGGGTCCCCCTCAATGGGAGGGAATGTGCTGCAGGTGAAGAATGAAAGATGAGGAGAGGTGAAGCGAGGGATCAGCTGCTATAGACAAACACATGAGTCAAAGGCAGAAATAAGCTTTCATTTCTTAATAGAAAAAAAAAAAGCAAAACAAGGTCTCTGGCGGCTGGCAGGCAGTAATTGGGATGTGTGACACACACTCAGAGGAGCTTTTGTAAGGAAGCGTTTGAGAAATCCTTGTTTTTCTGTTGAAAAAGTTTGAGTTGTAGCAAGGAAAAGCATGAAAAAAACCCCCAGAGATCTGACCTCCTGAGGGTCAGAAAGTTGGGTATTTGGAGTGCTGGGGAATTCCTTCATTCAACACCAGGTTTGGTGGCTTGAATCCCAAAGGATTGTTCTTCTGCAGTTTTTATTCCAAGAGTGTGTATCCAGGAGCAGGTGGTTGAGAACTTGGCTTTGCTGTTGGGATCATCACAACTCATCAAATCACATGAACACAGAGTGTCAGGGATTGGAAGGGACCTGGAGAGATCATCTAGTCCCATCCCCCTGCCAGAGCTGGAACACCCAGATCAGGTCACACAGGAAGGTGTCCAGGTAGGGTTTGAATGTCTCCAGAGAAGGAGACCCCACACCCTCTCTGGGCAACCTGTGCCACTATTCTCTCACCCTCACCCTGACAAAGTTTTTTCTTCTATTTCTCTGAAACCTCACATGTTCCAGCTTGTACCCATTGCCCCTTGTCGTATCATTGGAGGTCACTGAGAAGAGCCTGTCTCCATCTTCCTGATACTCACCCTTTCCATAGTTATAGACATTATTCAACAAAGGAGAGCAGTTAGTTCCTGGGGGGTTGTGGTGGAGGGACATCAGCCAAAAATCAGAACATCTGGAATGGAGGGAGAAAATTATTAATCTACCTCTGAGTGGTTTCTACTTGTGCCAAAGTGCTGATTGTTCTGTCACAACTTTGGGATTGGGCTTGAAGAGACATCACAGAGCCACAGAATGAGTTGGAAGGGACCTTCAGAGGCCATCCAGTCCAACACCCTGCAGTGACCAGGGACATCCTGCACTAGATGAGGTTGCACTGACTCTCGGCAAACCTGGCCTTGGATGTTTCCAGGTTTGATGTGGCCTCCACCATCTCTCTGGGCAGCCTCTTCCAGTGTCTCACCACCCTCACTTCTTCCATCACTTTATAAATCTACAGATTGTGTAAGCCATACTTGGAGATTTCCTCCTACATTGCAAGCACTGGAGCTGCAGTGCTTTTTCATACCTAAAAATTACCTGTATTCAATTATACCACAATTATATTTATTTCTGTAGCTTCAATAATTATCCATTGGCACAAGAATATTTATTTTGCTCTTCTTTTTTTTTTCCCCTCTACCAGGGTATGCTGCTGAAGCGAAGTGGAAAGTCCTTGAATAAAGAATGGAAGAAGAAATACGTGACGCTGTGTGACAACGGTGTGCTCACCTACCATCCTAGTTTGCATGTAAGTACTCACTGCTCTCTGTGTTCAACCAACGTAAATTTGAGTACTTCTTTCTTGAGAAAACTCCCCTCTTTCTTCATTCTTTTCTCTCCTAAATGGGCTTAATCTGAAGTAGAATTATCTGGTGCAAGTCTATGAGACTGTGCATTCATAGATACAGACTAGTACAACCCAGGACATCCTGCACTAGATCAGGTTGCATAGAGCATCAACAAGCCTGACCTTGGATGTCTCCAGGGATGGGGCCTTCACCACCTCTCTGGGCAACCTCTTCCAGTGTCTCACCACCCTCATGGGGAAGAGCTTCTTTCTAATGTCCCTCAGCCCCCCTTATGTTTTGGAGCAAGGTTTTCACTGTTGCTTTTTGTGAAACTGTACAAGTGTCACTGTCTCCTTCTCTGGACACATTTAGGCCCTTGAAATTTGGGCAAGCCTGCCATGAGGTAGCCCTGAAATCCCTGAATTGTATCTTGGTATTGCTCATCGAGGGGAAGTGTTTGAGACCAGCCCCTGTGGAGCTCCCACGTGAGTCCCACTGGGATTGTGTTGGCCAACTGTGGGTCATCAAGGAGGAAGCTGCCATTGTCCCTTGTTGGCTTTGTAAAAGCATTCTATTGTTCCTGGTGGTATTGGTTTTTCATTGCCTCTTGCAGACAATAGAGTCCTCCTCCTCTGTAGGCTTCCGTGGAGCTGTTCAGTCTCCCCCAGAGTGAGAATCCATTGAGATTAGAGGTAATTACTTTGAGATTAGAGGTAAATCCATCGGAGATTAGAGAGAATCCATTTAAAGAAGAAGTAATTACTAGCTTGTAATTGTTTCCCTGTATCCCCCACCGTGCCCCTCCCCAAACCAGAAGAAAAAGGTACCTCTGCTCAGCGTTCTTTCTGTGGATCAGTTTGTTACAAGCTTCTCCCCCTCAGCTGTAGGTGGGTACATGGTCATGAGGGACCATGCTTAGATCCTGACTGGCAGGAAGCTACTGGGGGAAGAAGGTCCTACTCATTTGGTGGCTTCTAAACCTTTGCTGAATCCACTCTCCGTCTAGGGTTCTGCTAATTTGTGTTAAAATTTTGCTCTGATGTGTTTTTTCTTACAAATTATAGAATCATAGAATAGTTTGGGTTTGAAGGGACCTTCAAGATCATCTAGTTTCAACCCCCCTGCTATATGCTGGGACACCTCCCACTAGACCAGGTTGCTCAGTGCCTTGTCCAGCCTGGCCTTAAACACTTCCAAAAGAGGGGACATCAGCAACCTCTCTGGGCAACTTCTTCCAGTGTTTCTCTATAGGACCAGCTCTCTCAGACACCCAAAACATAGAAATGGTAGTAATTTTGCTGCTTTAGTTCTGTTGCCTTCAGAGAACCACTGCAGCACCTTTCCATACTGTCAACAAACCATGTTTTGTCAATTAGCCATAGCTAATATCCCCTGCAGAGCATTCTGCATCCCATCAGGTCATAGCATGTGAGTAGCATCTTCTCTACCCCATGCAATCCCCCATGGCAGGAAGAGATTCCATCCCTGTAGACATCCAAAGTCAGGCTTGCTCTTAGCAACCTCATCTAGTGCAGGATGTCCTTGCTCACTGCAGGGGACTGAGCTAAATGACTTGGAAGGTCCCTTCCAACCCAACATATTCTATAATTCTGGGTTTCTAATCTGGCTTTAATCTCACCTTGTCTCTATGAACACAGGATTTTTTGGGTATATATAAATTTGCAGTTGTCATTCTGCGAAGTGAAAGGTGTCCTGGCCTCTAGTAGTGGCCAGGAGGAGAGAAGGTGAGAGATAATTTGGTCTTTCCAGGCTGTGACTTGAGTCAAAACATCACACTTGTGTTAGAAAAACCTATTATACTATTTAATGGCTGATGTGTTAAATTAAACACCGCTTGAGATTTGGGCAGAAGAGGATGAGTTGTCTGTCAGATGGGTTCAGCAGCAGCTCATATGTGGTTTTAATAGAGAGAACATGGCCGTTAGTGCCGTCATCCTCCTTGAAAGGACTAGCTACAAAAATGAAAGCTTTTGGGGTAAGGAGTGAAAATCAAATTAGGACTTTTCTTCCTGAGGAGGTAGCCCTGGAAGGGTCAGGGATGTTTGGCAGGGTGGTGAGTTGAAATGAAGGCTGTATTGTGCCAACTAAATGAGGAACAGCCAACGCCACCGAGTTGACGTTGGACACAAAAGCTAAATTCATCTCCCTCCTTTTCACCAAAGCAAGGCAGGGGGGGAGGGGGAGAGAGAAAAATGAGGGGAAAGAAAAATAGCTATACATAAGCACCCCTACTGTTTTCTGACTTTGCCATGTCGGGGGGTGGGGGGTTTTTTTAGATTTTTTTTTTTTTTAAAGAGCCTCAAACCTTCCTGTCCCTTGGGATACCAAGGAGCTCTGCCGATAGAAAATGGTGGGGATAATGAGAGAGAACTTTGACCCGTGGGCTTCAAAGTTCACTATTCATCTTAGGCTTCTGGAGTAGGAGCCGTTGAGTGGATGAGTAAAATTCTGGCCAATGAATTCAGCCTCATCTTCCCCCAAAAGGGATCTCGAGGGAATTTCTTGAGGCATCTTTTGGCTTTTTAATGCAACGGTGCCTGGAATGTTTTCACCACGATCCCTGCTGGGCAGCGTTACCTCATCTGAGTTTTATCCCAATGAATAGCTGATGATGTTTCACAGCTCTTCTTGTCTACAAGTCAGCAGATGACAAAGCTTTGAGCTGTGGATGTCCTCTTTGCTGTTCATTATCAACGCAAGCCCTCATTTATGAAAAGATGGAGTGAAAAAAAAGGGGGAAAAGAAAAAGCCCGAAACAGCTTTTTTAGGGAAGGGCAGTCTTCACCTTTTATATTAATAATATAACTGAAGGGGGCCACCAAAAAGGATGGGGTAGGGCTTTTTAATAGGGTCCAGGATGACTAGGAAATTGGAAGAGGGGAGATTTAAGCTGGCTGGGAGAAAGAAGTTCTTTCCTGTAAGGATGGTGAGATATTGGAAGAGGTTGCCCAGAGAGGTTGTGGATGCCACTGCAATCCCTGGAGGTGTTACAGGCCAGGCTGGACGAGGCA
Organism: Turnix velox; assembly: GCA_013400935.1. Lineage (NCBI taxonomy): Eukaryota > Metazoa > Chordata > Aves > Charadriiformes > Turnicidae > Turnix > Turnix velox. The sequence continues at coordinate 25,133 of VZTY01025347.1, forward strand.
CTGAGCAACCTGGACTAGTGGGAGGTGTCCCTGCCCATGGAAGGGGGGGTTGGAACCAGATGATCTTGAAGATCTCTTCTAACCCAAACCATTCTATGATTCTGTGTACACACCTTCTGAATTCATGGGCTTGTCAAACACTTGAGGATTTGGGATGGGGCAACTAGGATTTCAGCTGAGCTTTTCTTGCTTGGCTGTTTCCTATAGGAAGAGCAGACTTGGTGAGAAAGGGAAGGCTGTGAAAAAAGCCCTGTATTTTGGTATCTGGAAGTGTTGCAGTTTTCTCAGGTCCCAAAATACTCAGTATTTTTCTGGTGGCAGAGGCCCCATCTTTGGAGACATCCAAGACCAGGCTTGCTGAGGTTTTGAGCAACCTGATCTGGTGCAGGATGTCCCTGTCACTGCAGCAGGTTGCACTCAATGCCCTTGGAAGGCCCTTTCCAACCCAATGTGTTCCATGACTTAGTGGCTCCCACACTGGCTCAGCTTGCCCAAAGACGTGGTAGTGGCCTCATCGCTGGAGACATCCAAGGCCAGGTTTGCTGAAGCTCTGAGCAACCTGATCTAGTGATAGATGTCCCTGCTCACTGCAGGGGGGTGGGACTAGGTGGCTTTTAAGAGAAGACTATACTGGGCTCCCTAGGAAGGAGCTGGGTGTTCCTCCATGTGAGACACAAGCTCTCTCCTTCACATTCATGAATAAACTGCCTGCAGCCATCATTTGAGTCCAGTCTGATTTTCAGGGTTGTGTCACCTCAGGCTGTTTAATATCTCTTAGCATAGTTTGTGTTGCTTTAATAGAAATATTCATACTCTTATATATTTCTAAAATACCACTGTGTATGTCCTTTTTTATTTCTTTTTTTTTTTAATCCCTCTTTTTCCTTTGAATAATTTAAGGCTGGGTATTGGCTGGCTCTGTAGCCTTTGAGCTGGCCTTTCCTGGGAATAGCTCAAATGGCTGTAAATTTGATTCCAGGTAGAGGAAAACTGACCTTTATGGAAAAAAAAAAAAACAAACAAGCCTTAATCACGCTTCTGTGATGACTTTTGGTAAAGATACCAAATATAACACACATAACCTGCCAAGTTTTAAAAGCAAAAGAGGTTTTCATAGAGTTGTTTTGCTGTTGACATCACTCATTCACTTCATGGCTTCCTGGGAAAGCTTCTTTATTGTCTCAAAAATGTGATGGAGTGAGGATCAGTTTGGGAGAGAAACTCCAAAACAGATGGGGAAAAGAGAAGCTAAAATGCTTTTGCAGTACTTAAGTGAGATCTATGATTCAGCAGAGCCATCAGGGCAGATTATTTTCCACCCCTTGGCTTTGTTGGTTTCTCAAACAAGAAATATTCCTGTTGGGAAGTATCACTGCATCCCTTCTGCTGAGTTACTGACCAGGAGACAGCCTGGGGAATGCTCCTCAAAAAGTTCTATCACACCCTTTCTGGAGGCCCCCTTCAGGTATTGATAAGCTACTATGAGGTTCCACCTCAGTCTTCTCCAGGCTCAACAACCCCAACTCCTTCAGCCTGTCCTCAGAAGGGAGGTGCTCCAGCCTTCTCATCATCTTCATGACCCTCCTCTGGACCTGCTCCAGCAACTCAATGTCCATTATATGTTGAGGGCTCCAGAACTGGATACAGTAAGTCCAGTTGGGCTCTCACCAGAGGTGAGTAGAGGGGCAAAATCACCTCCCTTGACCTGCTGGCCACACTTCTCTTGATGCAGCCCAGGATTGGGTTGGCTTCTGGGCTGCAAGCACACAGTGGTGTGTCTCATGTTGAATTTCTCACCCACTGACACCCCCAAATCCTTCTCTTCAGGGCTCACTCAAGCCAATCTCCATCTAGCCTGTATCTGTGCTTGGGACTGCCTCAACCCAGGTGCAGGAATTTGCACTTGTCCTTGTTGAACTTCCTGAGGTTGGCTTGGGCCCACCTCTCAAGCCTGTCAAGGTCACTCTGGATGGCATTCTTTCCTTTTGGTGTGTCGACTGCACCACACAGCTTGGTGTCACCTGCAAACATAGAATCATATTGCCTTATCCATTCTGACTTTAAACACATCCAGAGAGGGGGCATCCACAACATCAGTGGCAGTTCTTCACAAATTAAAATACAATAAGCTCCACTTCTTGTTTATATTCTCCAAAATGAAGTTTAATCAGACAGCGACTAAAATTTACATAGAATAGATTGGAAGGGACCTTAAACTCTCCCAAAGGCAGCTCATTCCAGTGCTTGGAAGATCAAAGTTTGAGTATTGCTCAGCATCCCACCAACCCCAGCTATTCAGTCATAAAATTATAGAATGTTTTGGGTTGGAAGGGACCTTGGAGACTATCTAGTTCCAACCCCCCTGCTATGGGCAGGGACACCTCCCACTATACCAGGTTGTGCAGTGCCTCATCCAACCTGGCCTTAAACACTTCCAGGGATTGAGGGGGTTTCCACAACCTCTCTGTGAGGGTCTCACCACCCTCACAGGAAAGAACTTCTTTCTTATCTCTAGCCTAAATCTCCCATCTTCCACTTTGGATCCATTACTCTTAGTCCTGCCATCCTGGACCCTATTAAAAAGTCCTACCTCAGCCTTTCTGTAGCCCCCTTCATGTATTGAGAAGCTACTCTGAGGTCCCCCCTGAGCATTCTCTAGGCTGAAGAACCCCAACTCCTTCAGCCTGTCCTCATTGGGAAGCTGCTCCATCCCTCTCATCATCTCGTCCTGATACCTAGAACCTGACGCCGTGTTTGTTGCTGAGGCCAGGAGAGCAAGTTGGAGGAGCCTTTTTTTGTGTGTGTGTGTGCATGTGTGTTTTTTTGAGGTGTGCCCGTGGCCCCGAATGGAAACCAATCAAGGAGCGATTTATGTTCATTAAGAGCTTGTCAAAACTGAAAAATTTTCTAATCAACAGCAATCTAGATGGAGGCCCCCGGATGGCTTGGAGTGTTGCCGCGGCGGTGGCGGCTATTTGCCTGTTACAACTCTAGGCTAGAAAAGCCTCTGATGATTACATTAGGCTAAGCTGTGGAGTAAATGAACCATGGCTTATTTAGGTGCAACTTAGCTCCAGCGTGGTCCTTGCCCCGCAGGGCACTTTAGAGCACTTTTATGGCTTTAAAATTAGTGTTGCTTCCCATTTGCTGCAGGGTGCTGCATGTTATGCCTTTGAACTCAATAAGCAAAGGGAAAGGGGGCCTTTTGTGGTGGTGGTGTTGTTGTTGGGGTTGTTTTTTTGGTTTTTTTTAATCTTTCTACCTCATCATCTTCCTCCCCCCCTTCTTCTTTCTTTTCTTTTTGTACTTGAGCAATTTGGTTTTGCATCTTTTCCAGACGGCGCTTGGCAATAAAAATGTCTGACTGCTGCACACAGGCACAAAAGTCTAGGCTCCATCCATTTAGAGGGCTGGAGATTGGGCTTTGTTTTGTTTTTTTCAGAAGAGGTTGTTGCTGAGGCTGAACAATAGATTTTGTGGGTCTGCTGTTGGAATTGGAGTCCCTGATTCCAAATTATGGAATGTCATCCAGAGGTGCATCTGTGAACTTTATTTTCCTTAATAATTCTTATTTCACCTCAGACCAGGAAAGACTGGATGAACCTCAGGAAATTAATGAAGATTATTAGAGGGCTGCAGCACCTCCCTTCTGAGGACAGGCTGAAGGAGTTGGGGTTTTTCATTCTGGACAGAAGAAAGCTGAGGGGCATCTCATAGTGACTTCTCAGTACCTGAGTGGGGCTACAGAAAGGCTGGGGTAGGACTTTTTAGTAGGGTCCAGGATGGCAAGAGTAGGAGTAATGGATGCAAATTGGAAGAGGAGAGATTTAAGCTGGATATAAGAAAAGTTCTTTCCTGTGAGGTTGGTGAGACCCTGGAAGAGAGGTGGTGAGACCCAGAGAGGTTGTGGATGTCCCCTCAATTCCTGGACGTGTTTAAAGCCAGGTTGGATGAGGCATTGAGCTTCCTGGTGTAGTGGGAGGTGTCCCTGCCCATGGCAGAGGGGTTGGAACTTGAAGGTCCCTTTGATCCCAAACCTTTCTATAAAATTCAGCCTTAAGAGTTTTTTGTGTCTGGTTGAACAGTGGGGAAAAACTGGCACAGAATGAAGTTGTTTTTCTTGGAAGCTGAGTGTGAACCATAAGCAGATCTGAGAAGGATCCTGGGCCTGATCTGATCCCTCAAGCTTCATCTGATAAGTTTTGATAGGTCAAAAATGAGTGGAAAATGTGACATTACTACTTGTGTACCACGTAAGGTGTGGGAAAGAGCATTGTTCTCTTTCTCATGTGTCTGGTATCGTAGAGTCGTAGAAAGGTTTGGGTTGGACGCAACTTAATGGTCATCTAGTATCTTGTCTATTGGATAAAGAAGGCAATGGGGGAGGTACGTGGTGGAAGAAACTTCATGCGGTGGCTTTCTAGGAGAAATTTATTTAATATTCTTATATTAATTTTAATATTCATGTCAGTCCTGAAATGTGAGGGTTTGATGTAAGCTTTGAGTCCCATGACTTTAAATGGCATAACCTCAATGAAGGGGATTTCTGTGCCAGGGAGCTCTGTCCAAAGCAGACCCTAGCTGTTGTCCTCTTCAACCTGAGCCTTCTGTCTCCTTGATGCCTAATAATAAAATACCATGTTCTTTTAATACAATCCAGGTACCAGAAAGACTTCTTTGGGAGTAACAGAGATAGCTGTTTGTTTTATTAGAAGCACTTATGAATCATAGAATCACCCAGGTTGGAAGGGACCTTTCAGACCATCTAGTCCAGCCATCAACCCAACTCTGACAAGGACCAAACCTAAACCATCTCTCTAAGCACTACAAACTACATGATGTTTTTGTTATCCACAATGTGAGGTACCTAACACAAGCTACATCTTTAATTTGAGCAGGAGGAACCATATTGCCATGTGCTCTCTGGCTCTTCACAGAAGTGTTTGAGATCACTGGGGTGGACTTCGGTAATGGGAGCTGGAGTCACAATTTCATGGAAGCAGTGACCAGCACCTATTTCTGCCTTTTTACCCAAAGCAGGGGCTAAGCAGGAGGCAGGGATAAGCATGGCTGAGGAAGAAGAGCACTAGGCTTCAGTCTTCTCCACTGGGAGAAAGTAGCTGGAAGCATCATCTAGCCATGGTTGGACTCATGGCCCTTGGTGGAGTGTCTTCTCAGGTTTTGAAGGCAACCAGAAGCCCTTGTGATGCATGGCAGTAAGTTTGACAACTGCTGACCTTCTATGGAGTTGTTTAAGACCAGGCTGGATGAGGCATTGAGCCTGGTGTAGTGGGAGGTGTCCCTGCCCATGGCAGGGGGGTTGGAAATAGATGATCATCTTTAAGGTCCCTTCCAACCTAAGTCATCCTGTGGTTCCATGAAAACAAAAATAGTCTCCCCACAAAACAGCAGTTACTTTTTGATAGGCTCTGTTTAGAAAACAACCTCCTAGCCATTCTCTCAATTTGCATGTCTGAAAGGTTTGTGCTCAGTTAATTGGTGAAATTAATTTCTGCTGTTGTGAAGAGGGAACTGAGTATGAAGAGCAGAGCTGAAGGAATCTTACTTTACATTTCTTCTGTGTCACGGCACATCGTTTCTTTCTTACTCAAGGCAATTCATTTGGCGGCCCTGTCAAATAATATTTGGTGTCATCTGCAGTCAATGGAGCTTTTAGGGCTTCCCCTCATGTTTTAACAGTTTTTTAGTCATCCAGATAATGGTCAATGGGCTTGAGTAGTCAAATTAACACCTCTGTAGGCAGCATTCTATTTGAGCAAAGTGCTGAGGGTAACCTGGGGATGAAAAGCTCCAAGAATCAATAGAGCCAGCACTCTTTCTTGGGGGGGATTATTGATTGATTGATGCACGTGGAGAAGGCAGAGCTTGCCCCCTGGCTGACTAAGATTAAGTTGCCAGTTACTGGTAACCTCTGGCCATTTGCCCACGTGGCATTTCACGAGCTGGGAGATGAGATGGACACCTTTTTGAAGTCCTTTGCTGAAGAAACCGAGTCTGTGTAACACCAGGAAGAGGTTTTTTCAATTCCTACCATCCCTTCTTGTGATGATTTGAGATGATGCTTTGCTTTATCTGCCTGTGATTCTTGTGGGAATCTGTTTGGGACAACTGAGGCACTGATGGCTTGTTTTCCCCGCATTGGGTGGAAGGTGGGAGCCCCATGAAGCCACGTGGCTGTGGTCATACTGGGAGCTGTGGGTCTCCCCGCCATGGCTCTCCTCCATCGCTAGCAGGTTTCTCTCAATGCACCTCATTTGCATCTGGGACATCAATTAGCATGTTTGTTGAGGCTAATTGAATGAAACTCAATCATAGCTCTTAATTGCTTGACTATGTGAAAAGAAATCACATTAATGCAGCTAATTAAGTGTATGGCAATAGATGCAACATAATTAGGAGTGAAATGTAAAAAACAAGCCGTGGCAAAGGTACTGGGGGTTGGGGGATGGTGTCTCCTCTTCTCCTCACATTTGGGGAGGCTTCCCTTGCCTTCCCCCACTTGCTTTTTTTTATTTTTTAATATATTTTTTTTCCCCCTGCGTTGCTGAATGATGAATGTGGGTAAGTTGAGAAGAAAAATGCAAATGGCTTCGCAATTACTACTTTTTCAAGCTGTTGAGGGGCAGAAGATGGCACTTCTGGGGTGGCCCACTGTTGAGTGGGCTCCAGGGACTTGTTAAGTGCTGTTTAAAAGTACTTGGCTTTGAATTACCCTCATGCCTCGTTAAAGGGATTTTTTTTTTTAATTCCCCCTCCCCTTTTTTTTTTCCTCGGATCAGCATTTTCCACAACTAACATCTCAGGGAGTTATGGCTGTAACATTTGCATATCAAAATCAGGCTGGCTCTCTTCTCTTCATCCTGGCATATTCCAGATGACAGCCAAGCCCTCATCTGTTCTAATCTGATCAAACCCCTCCATTGGGGCTTCTGAAACCCTGACATTATTTTGTAGTTTTTACTTTTATTCCCCAAGCACGGAACTGGGAACTCACTGCTCACCCTCTCCTCCTCCTCAGGGGAAATGCCCAGATTATCACTATGCATCTCACACACAATGAAACAAGGGTTTGTTATATACATTTGATATGTCCCTATTAATATTTAAGCTGACATTAATACCTTTGTGGCATCTGTTGTGTTTGGGGCCTTTCATATATCAGTGGTGTGGCCACAGTGTGTGTATTTCCCCTGGCAACCTTCACTTACTCTCTCCTGTACTCTACTGCTCACCTAAACCTGCTCTACCCTCAATTAAAAGGGCTTTAATAACACCCTGTAACATTTCAGGAGGTAGCAGGGAAATTGTACACTCTGCTTATCTGGAAAATTTGGGATAAGCCCCTGTTTTCACCGAGGAATTCAGGATAAATCCCAGTTTCTCAAAAATATTCAGAGTAAGTCCATTTCTTGAAGAATTCAGGATAAACCCCTATTTTCTCTGAGGAATTTAGGATAAACCCCGAATTTCTCAAACAAATTCAGGATAAATCCCTGTTTCTTTGACAAATTCAGAATAAACCTCTATTATTCTGGAGAAGTCAGAATAAAAATGTTTCTCCAATAAATTCAGAATAAAGCTTTATTTTCCTGAAGAATTCAGGATAAGCCACTATTTCTCTGATTTAACTGGGCATCTCCCTTCTGAGGACAGGCTGAAGGAGTTGGGGTTGTTCAGACTGGAGAAGAGACCTTGGGGGGGACCTCATAGTAGCTTCTCAGTACCTAAAGGGGGCTACAGAAAGACTGGGATAGGACTTTTTAATCGGTTCCAGAATGGCAGGATTAGGAGTAATGGATGCAAATTGGAAGAGGGGAGATTTACGCCGGAGAGAAGAAAGAAGTTCTTTCCTGTGAGGGTGGTGAGACACTGGAACAGGTTGCCCAGAGAGGTTGTGGATGCCCCCTCAATCCCTGCAGGTGTTTAAGGCCAGGCTGGATGAGGCGTTGGGCAACCTGGTGTAGTGGGAGGTGTCCCTGCCCATGTCAGAGGGATTGGAACTAGATGATCTTGAAGGTCCCTTCCCAACCCCAACCATTCTATGGTCATTCATTAAATAAAATGTAAGGTTTAGTCACTATCTGATTAATTCTATGATTGTACATCAAATAAAATGTAAGGTTTAGTCACTATCTGATTAAATTTTAATTTGGAGAACATAAGCAAGAAGTGGTGCTTATTGTATTTTAATGTGTGGAGAACTGCCATTGAGCAAGGAAGACAGGCCAAATTGATAATTTCTGGATAAAAGTGTTTTCGTTTTTGTTCATTTTTGACATCCAGTGAACGAATTTTTATCAATGGATTGATTGCCTTTGTTTCTTTTCACAGCAGAGCTCTGTGTTCTCACCAAACAACTTTTTCACCACCTCCCCCCAAATTTTTACTGATGATTTTACTGTTAATTCTCAAACAGCTTGTGGAAAATAAGCTGACCAAATGGCTTATTTGGGGTGTTTATCACAGATTGCTGTTAGATGTGATGAAATGAATGCTGGTCCAGTAGATTTTTGAGTTAAATCCATCTCTGCTATTGTAATGTTTGGTAATCTTTCATTTCTCACCTTCTAATTTGTCTGAGTCTTGCCCTGGATAACTGGGGATTATGTCATGGCTGGCAGACTAGACTGTTTTGGACTAGATGGCTTTTGAAGGTCATTTCCAACCCAACATGTTCAATGATTATCTACCTGGTAATTGGAGAATTGGCCAAGAAGGCAAATGGTATCCTGGGGTGTATTAGAGGGATCAGAAGGTCAGGAGAGTTCTTCTTCCCCTCTGCTCTGCCTTGGTAAGACCATATCTGGAATATTGTGTCCAGTTGTGAGGCCCTCAGTTGAAGAAGGACAGGGAACTGCAGGAGAGAGTCCAGCACAGAGACACAGAGATGATGAAGGAATTGGAGCATCTCCATTCTGAGGAAAGGCTGAGGGAGATGGGTCTTTTTAGCTTGAAGAAGAGGAGACTGAAGAGTGACCTCGTTCATGGTTATAAATATGGAAAGGGTGAGTACCAGGCTCTTCTCAGTGACCTCCAATGACAGGACAAGGGGCAATGGGTGCAAGCTGGAACAGGAGAGGTTCCACAGAAATAAAAGAAAAAGCTTTGTCAGGGTGAGAGATCAGTGCCCCAGGCTGCCCAGAGAGGGTATGGGGTCTCCTTCTCTGGAGACATTCAAACCCCACACCTTCTGTGACCTGATCTGGGTGTTCCTGCTCCAGCAGGAGGATGGGACCAGATGATCTCTCCAGGTCCCTTCCAATCCCTGACATTCTGTGACTCTCTATTAGCTCCAGGTAGTGAGAACTGCAGAAGAGATTATCAAGAAGATGGAATGAAGGGGAAAACCCCAGAGTGGGTGCTCATAGATGTCATAGGGCAGGGTTTCATTTACAGGTTTCATTACTTCTACTCTTTGATAATGGGCTTGGGTTTGTTCTTTTTTCTTCCCCTCCCACCCCATCCCTTACCAGGACTACATGCAGAATGTTCATGGCAAAGAAATCGACTTGCTGAGAACCACTGTGAAAGTCCCTGGGAAGAGGCCACCCCGAGCCACGTCAGCCTGTGCCCCCATTTCCAGCCCCAAAACCAACGGCCTTGCCAAGGACATGAGCAGTTTACACATCTCACCCAATTCAGGTAAGAGAAGGCCATGTTGGGACTCAGGGGCAGAGGGGAGAGAAGAAGGGTTGTTCTGTGCTACTGGAATGGGTATGACATCTATTAATGATTTACAAATCCAAATAACTGCTGATGTGTAACTTCTGGAGCCGTAATTGCTAATGTGCCCTCCATGGGAGGTTCTCAGGGTCTTGACTTTTTATATTTGTTGCTTTGTACTGACCAAAACTCTACAAAATTTCACAGAAATTAACAAATGTGAAGAATTGATGCCTCTGCAACTGATCCGTTAGTCCAGTCCTTTGGAAAGACGAGAGGAATAACATCTGAAAGGGCTTTTGGTGCCTTATTGGTGGGATTCTTTCCACCTCTAGAAGGATGCATGGTTTTTGAGCTTCCCAACAGCAAGATTCTTCTGCAGAAAGCTGCTTTGCTTGGTTTAGGGAAATAATTTCTATCTCCTTCTGAGCTCTGAACAGAAAAGTTTATTGTTGGCTGATGCAGTTGTCCATGGAGTTAAGTGGATTTAAAAGACTGCATTAAGGGAAAGCACTGAAGACAATTTATCTTCTACCAAGCTTGTAATGGTACTGTGCCTGCAAGTGTTGTCAGCTTGTTTGGGATGACACCCATAAAGTATTTTTTGTGTTTATGGTTGAAGTAGACACTTCCAGCATGGGCCAATAAAACCCTCCCAACTGGTTTTTGTTCCTGAGTGGCACATGATACAGGGGTAGGAGGTTGTAACCCACCCCTCGGGAGGGACATTGGCACCAAAAGAGCTCTGGGAGAAAAATTATTCATGGTTTGTTTGGGTTTTTTTCCATTTTGCCTTTTAATTTAGATTGTGGGTGTGGAGAATGTTTTTGATTTTCAGGAGTCTGAGGGGTGGCCTCATTAATGTCGATAAATATGGAAAGGGTGAGTGTCAGGAGGATGGAGCCAGGCTCTTCTCAGTGATGACCTAGATGATCTTTAAGATCCCTTCCAAACCAAACCATTCTGTGGTAGGACAAGGGGCAATGGGTGCAAGCTGGAACACAGGAGGTTCCACAGAAATAGAAGAAACTTAGTCAGGGTGAGGGTAGGAGAAAAGTGGCACAGGCTGTCCAGAGAAGGTGTGGGATCTCCTTTTCTGGAGACATTCAAACCCCACCTGGACACCTTCCTGTGTGACCTCATCTGGGTTTTCCTGTTCTGGCTGGGAGATGGGACTAGATGATCTCTCCAGGTCCCTTCCAGTCCCTGATTTTCTGTGTTCCTGTGTATTCCATAATTTAGAGAAACAAGGAGTCAGCAAACCAGCAGTAAGAGGTTTAAGTAAGAGATTTCTGCTTTTAAGATATTTGAACACGGGCAGAAATTAGTTGATTGCTCCAGAGATGAACATTTCTGTTTTAAAAGCTAATTACAGCTCTACAGCTCTACTTGTAGATAGCTTTTTTTCAAATAACGTAGTGGGAATAGGTCAAGCTTCTCTCATCTCCCTTGGCATCTTTATCTTGTTGCTTAGAAACACTGAAAGACCTTTCTGTTGTTGATGTCTGCCTGGAACAGCTCAAGAGATCTACTGTGGTCGAGCCTTAAAGTAATTAATGCCTTCTATTGTGTGAAAGAGTTGTATCCAGGGGAAATTTCACCTCATTTTGCCATCATTGCCCACTCTGATGTCTGTGGTAGCTGGCCTTCTTGTTCATACCATGCTTTCTGGTGCCCACTTTGGGTGTCAGAAGATGTTGAAGAGTGGTGACAATGATTTTGGTGTGAGAGGATGTATCTGTAAGGTTGTGTAAGGCAACATGAGCTCTGTCACTTTATCATCACCTGTCTGAGGCTTTCTTGGACTTAAGTCATCACTTGCATCAAAGATATTCATTAAAGTTTTAAGCCCAGTAAAGATCTTTCCCAAGAGGCTTCCATATGGTATGAGAAGAATAGAATGACTTGGGTTAATGAAGGAGGTGATATCCTAAATTCAAAGAAGAGGATACTCAGTTGTTTTGGAATCTGATTTACAACAGGCAGATGGAAAAGTTCAAAAACATGTATCCTGAATTTAAATGGCACTCACCCCTCCTTGCCTGAAAGAGATTGTTTTGCTGGTTTTTAAGAGTGTTTGATAAACAGATATATAATAACCTTCTCTTGGTGACAACTATGGCAGTCTGCAAATGTGTTTATATCCCGCACATCTTTAGGACTTCCAGGGAGTTTCCATTTCAGAGATATTAAGCAAAATAATAAAACACCCATCTGAGAACTTAGAATGGCCCAGTTTGGAAGGAACCAAACTGGATTGAGTCCAACCACCAACCCAACTTCAGCAAGAATCAGCCCTAAACCATCTCTCTGGATCTGCTCATGTCTTAAAAATATACCTCCAGGTTTGGTGCCTCAACCCCTTGCCTGAGCAGCCTCTTCCAGTGTTTTATAACCCTTTCAGTGTCAAAAATTTTCCCAGTATCCATCCTAAACCTCCTGGCAAAATTCAGGTCAATTTCTTCTTGTCCTGTGGCCTGATCCTTTGGAGGAAAGCCCAACCTCCACCTCTATATACTCTCAGGGAGTTGTGGAGAACTTTTCTTCTGCTGATCACCCCCAGATCCCTCAGCTGCTCCCCACCAGACTTGTTCTTCAGACCCCCTCAGCAGCTCCACTGCCCTTCTCTGGACCCATTCCGTCGTCTCCATGTCTTTTTTTTGTGGTGAGAAGCCAAAAACTAGACACAAAACTTGAGGTGGAGCCTCACCAGTGCCTCAGTCCTACTCACCACACTGTTCCTGACACAGTCTCTGTGTCTTTTAGAAGATGACTAAGTTCTTGCTGCCTTTGGAGCAGGAGTTGGGTTTGGGTTTCAATTACTTCTGAGCTGGGTTGGATTCGAGCTGGTGACCTGAAGGTGAACTTCTCCCTGAAATCTCTCCCAGGAGTCATTTATTTTTTCTCCTCTACAAACAACCCGCAGCTTGAGCTGCAGCAGGAGCCACTGATGTAGAAAGTTCACATCTAAAAATAGCTCATGGGCTAGAAAGAAATTGTTTCCTGATTAACACTTCATTGAAATAATTTGGTGCTATTAAATTTCCTTACAATAGTGACTGTACAGTATGTGAAGGATCCTAATATCTGTTAGCTACACAGCCAACACTAAGTAGGCTGGAGGTTGTCACCCACTAACTCTGAGTGACACTCCAGACGTGTTACATGAACAGTTTCTTCACATTTTTAAATAAATACGGGGTTTCTATCTGCTATTAATTGGGATCATCTATCAGATCAGCCCAGTGGTCATAAAAATTTTTCACTCAAGCTGAGTTGCAATGGACTGTCCTCCAGATTCTTCTTTTAAGAAGGTGAGGGGCCAGTGTTTCAATGAGATGAGTAAACCTTTAAAAGAAGATTTCTGCATCTCATCTATGGATTCTAATAATTCTTAAATCAATGCCTTTTTTTTCTTTACTTTTCAAGCCTAAATTATGTCCACAGTCCTACCTGTCACATCAGGTGGCTGTTTTCCATATTGATTTCAATTAACAGCTGCAGAATCATAGAATGTTTTGGGTTAGAAGGGACCTTAAAGATCATCTAGGTCTTTTCATTGTTAGGGACACCTCCCACCAGACCAGGCTGCTCAGTGCTTCATCCAGCCTGGCCTTAAACACCTCCAGGGTCCCTGGGGCATCCGCAGCCTCTCTGGGCAACCTGTCCCTGTGTCTCACCACCCTCCCAGAAAAGAACTTCTTTCTTTTCTCCAGCTTAAATCTTCCCTCTTTGAATTCCTCCTACTCCTGCCACCCTGGACCCTATAAGAAGCAGTTTAAGGACAGTGATAAGCAAAAAAACTGTCTTTGCAGTGGGCAGCCTGGGTCTTCTCCAGTTCCTTTGGAGCAGAATTTGCCTTTTCCAGAACTAGAGAGAAATCAATTTTCAGATTTAATATTTGTGGGGGAGCAAGATGACGATCAGTGCTAATGAAGGAATATGTATAGAACCATAGAATGGTTTGAGTTGGAAGGGACCATAAAGATCATCCAGTTCCAACCCCCCTGCCATGGGCAGAGATACGTCCCACTAGACCAGGCTGAGTGCCTCCAGTACTAAGAGTCTGTACCCTCCTTGTGCGGGAGGGGAAGTGTGATGGAAACCCTTGAGTGGCATCACTACCCTGTAGTGACCCGTTGCAAGTTCAAGTCTTGATCCAAACAACACCAAATCCATTTGTATTTTTGTAAATTATGTCATAATCATGAGGGTAGTGAGACAATGGAAGAGGTTGCCCAGGGAGGTGATGGAGTCCCCATCCCTGGAGGCAATCAAGGGCAGGCTTGATGAGGCTCTGGACAGTCTGATCTAGTGCAGGATGTCCTTGCTTAATGCAGTGGGAGGTTGGACCATGGGGGGTCCCTTCCAACCTGATGCATTCTATTATTCTATAATCTCTTTTAAACTGGAGATTCCTGTGAGAATTTGGATGTCATGATGAGGCTGACAATCAGTATGATGTGTATCAAACAAGAGCATTGAAGACAGTTGTTCCAAAACACTTAGATTTTGGGTGGCTTCACAAATAAAGGCAAAGTCCAGTCCTAAATTCTTTGATTTGCCCTAAACCTCCTTCTTTGGAGGCAACTGAGATTGTTCTGGAGAAGTTCTGTAACTTGGCAGTTCCATACTTTATCTGGTGGAGCTCGCACCAGGCTGAAGATGAGTAGATAGTAGTTATTTGCTGCTAATTTTGTAGCTTGACGTAGATGACTTGGCTGAATGTGAAAGGTTTTCATTGTGTTTCATCTTGGGCATGGGTTTTCCAGCTGGTTAGGTTTACTGGTAGTTCACTGGTGGAAAGAAAAAGTGGTCAGAGTTGTCCCTGCCTATGGCATGGTGGTTGGAACTAGATGATTTTTGAGGTCCCTTGCAGACCAGACTATTCTATGATTCTATGTTTTGGCAGGAAAAAAAGCCTCATTTTAAGTACATGAGAGATTTCCCACTCATCCCACTAGAGGGTGATCCCTCAAGGTGAGTCTTCTCCAGTTCCTTTGGAGAAGAATTTACCTTTCCCAGAACTAGGGAGAAATCCATTTTCACACTTAATATTTGTGAGGGAAAGGAGCAAGATGGCTATTAGTACTAATGAAAGAAATATTTATAGAACTATAGAATGGTTTGGGTTGGAAAAGACCTTCAAAATCATGTAGTTCCAACCCCCCTGCCTTGGACAGGGACACCTCCCACTAGTCCAGGTTGCTCAGTGCCTCATCCAGCCTGGCCTTAAGGGATTGAGGGAGCATCCACAGCTTCTCTGGGTAACCTCTTCCAGTGTCTCACCATCCTCACAGGAAAGAACTTCTTTCTTATATTTGATAAAACCCCTGCTTTTGTTAAACATTAAGGGGGGGAAAAGGAGTTTGCCTGGATTTTCTCTTCAAATGAAGAAGGAAACAATGTCCTGCCTTGTGATTCTTCCTTATGGTGGGCAAGCGATCCCTGTCTCTAATGACTGTTGGGGAGATCAAGGATAGAAATGTGTTGTGAAGCTTGCAGAAGATGACTGGCAGTGCTGGACAAGGTGCAGTCATTTCCCTCTGGTTGATTTTCATGCCTGCCTTGCGCTGTGCCCTGAATAAAATCACAGATCCATCTTGTTCGCCCACTGCCATCTCGCCCAGATTTGACAGTGGCACCTTGTGATCCTCACCCATCCTCACAGGTTTCCCAGAGAG
>VZTY01025347.1:41516-65913 GCA_013400935.1 Turnix velox
GTGTCCCTAGTTAGAACTAGGTTATCTTAAGGTCCCTTCCAACCTAAACTGTTCTATGATTCTAACTGTGTGGATGTTAAAGCCTTTATAAAAATAGTTTGGTTTGCCCCCCCCCCCATCACTCCATCCACCTCCTCTTAGTGATTTTTAGAATATTAGAGCCACCAGGGGGCTTGAAGCTGATTTTTCCAAAAGGGAAAAAAAAAGAAAAACCACCCCACAAATGTGTTTGGGGAGCGCTGAACCGCCGTCGACATCTCAAGTCCCAGCCATGCTGTTTTCCTCNAGACAGCTCTAAAGATGGACCATAATGAGAGCATTTAAAGAGGGAGAGCTCTCTTCTCCATGACAGGGACCGGGGTAATAATAAGGAGAGCTTGATTAACGTGGTGCACTTGGGGGAAGAGATGAGAAGATTCACGTGGTCCTGTTGGTGGTGGTGGTGGTGGTGATGGTGATGATGGTGATGATGGGGGGGAGAGAAGAGAAGGAGGGAGGCCATGAGGCACCGGCGGCTGTGTTGCTGTTCCCTCAGATTAATGAGGCCTAAGAGTGCATTAGGAACAGTGACAAAGGTTTGATCTAATGGGCTCAGTCATTTTTCCTTTGAGTGACAGACGTGCAGAAGTAATTGGCTGTGCAGAATGGCAGCTCATTGGCAGTACTTAAGGATACATTATCCCCGTTGTGTGGCCCGCAGAGGCTGTTTATCAAAACTGCTCGGCACCGCAGACATGCATTCACTCAGCTGCTGTTACAGTAGCAATAGCTATTTAAAAAAGAAAAAAATAAAAGAAGAAGGAAAAAAAGTCATCTCACTCCCCTATCTATTGTCTCTTTCCTCAAAAAAAAAAGTTTCTTTGTTACCTTTGCCATAAGGAGGGTGTTTGTGTGCCAACCCTCGGCTGAGTGACACTGCAGCATCCCCACTTGCAGCTCTCATTGGGTTTGGGGAGGTTTGGAGGCTCATAGAATGCCAGGGATTGAAGGAATATCAAAAGATCATCTAATCCAATCCTCCTGCTGGAACAGGAAAACCCAAATCATGTCATACAGGAAGGCAACTAGGTGGGGTTTGAATGTCTCAGAGAAGGAGATTCAACACCCTCCCTGGGCAGCCTTTGCCACTCTTCTTTCACCCTGTTAAAACTACTAGAAAAAATAGTAATGTACTTGCTGGGACAGGAAACACACTTTGTTCCTAGTGGAATAAATATAATGGGATCTTGAGCAGAAATCCTTGGTGGAGATCTTGAGTTTAACTTTTAGAAGAGATGTCTCCTCTGATGGCTTCATTTTCCTTCACACTTGTTGTGTTGGTTTGCCCTGGTCTGAAAATAATGGCTTTTCTTGTTACACTCCCAGCACCATGTCCTCCACCACCAGGATATTTCTTGGCATGGCCTTATTTCTTCATTAGTGTTGACCCTTCTTGATTTGGAGGCTACTAATCATGCTCAGTTCACAGAGCCTGCTCCTGCCAGGCTGGGAGATGGAAGATCTTCTTCCGTTAATAGCTGGTTATCTTTGGAAATTTGTTGAGATAATGCTTCTGAAGGAAAAAACCCGTAAAAATAAGTTAAATCCAAAGCAAGTTGTCTGCTGAGGGCCACAAAAATGCTTAGGGGACTAGAAGATCTCCTATGAGGAAAGGCTGAGGGAATTGGGCCTCCTCAGTCTGGGAAAAAGAAGGATGAAGGGGATCTTATAATTGCTTATAAACACTTAAAATGTGGGTGTAAAGAGGATGAGACCAGTCTGTGTTCAGTGGTGCCTGGTGACAGGATAATGGACACAAACTTGACCATGGGAAGTTCCATCTCAACATGAGGAGGAACTTCTTTCCTGTGAGGGTGGCAGAGCCCTGGCACAGGATGCCCAGATTGGTGATGGAGTCTCCATCTCTGGAGACATCCCAAACCCATCTGGATGTGTTCCTGTGTGACCTGCTCTAGGTGACCCTGCTCTGGTAGGGACTGGAGATCATACACCTGGACAGTAGGTTAGAGTCATAGGATCATGGAACACGTTGAGTTGGAAGGGCCTTTCTAAGGCCATCTAGTGTCACCTCTTGCAGTGACAGGAACATCCTGCACTAGATGAGGTTGCTCAGAGCCTCAGCAAGCCTGGCCTTGGATGTCTCCAGGCATTGGTGGGAGTCTATCACCTCTCTGGGCAACCTCTTCTAGTGTCTCACCACCCTCATGGGAAAGAACTTTTTCCTCACATCTCATACCATTGCTCCTTGTCCTTGATCATCCACTTCTTAGGATAACTTTGTTCACAGGGAAAATCTCTGCACAAGTCTGTGAATTAATTGATAAATTTAATGTGGAATTGAAGAACTTCTCACCTACTTTGCAGTCAGCAAAGTGGCCTCTCTCCCTTTCCCTTTGCACCTTAATGCCTGGAGAAACTTCAGGGAGCCCTGTTGGGGATGAGCTTTGAGCAGGAGACCTTGAGCCAATCTAATCTACTTCCCAGTGCCTTGGACTGAATTTAGAGGGCATTTCAAGAATAGGAACTATTTCCTCCAACATAAATTGACCCAACATGATTTGAAACAATTAACCCTCTGATATGGAGAGTCAGGATTTCCTGACCCACAACTCTAATGCATTTTTCATTAGTAGGAACAGCTGGTGAGCGCAGCCCTCTGGCCCTAAGAGGTTTATTTCTCTTTTTTTTTTTTGGGGAAAAGGAAACTTGTAGGGAATGTGGAGAGTGAAACACAAATAGAAGACGGCAGTGGTGAAAACATAGTTCCTCTGATTTGAGCTCTCTGTGTGTGTCACACGCTGCTGCTTCATGGAAGAATACAGTTTCATTGTCTCCTTGCATCAGTAACAACAATTTTGAGTTGTTACTGGTTGCTCTCCTGAATATAAAACTTGGTGGAACTTCTTTGTATGGAAGAAATCCTAAATGACTCTGCAGCAGGAGGTGGAAGCCACCTCCTTGGATTTAAGCCACTTTGATCTCATTTTGGGGTAGGGTTGTGAAGTTTTTTCATTCTGCCGTTGTAATTAATGGGTGGCATCGTTGGTGAAAGCTTTGCTTGCAATGATGTGTCTGCTGAAGCAACCTCTGCTGCTCAATGATGATTCATTCAATATATTTTATTTATTGTAGATTTTATTGAGACTTTTGTAATGCACAGACTCTTTATCTTGTGGGGTCTTATTGAATAGATGCATTCTTTGTGTCTGGTACCATCCTGTGTTTGGATAAATCTTTATTATTTTCCTTATGTTTCCATCCATCACAATGTGACTAGGTGGTACTGGGATATCCCAGTCTGCATAAATTAACCCTGTCCACACCAGAACCAGGACAAGGAGTTGGGGTTGCTCAGCCTGGAGAAGAGAAGGCTCAGGGGGGACCTCAGAGGAGCTTCTCAATACCTGAAGGGGCCCTACAGAAAGGCTGGGGTAGGACTTCTTAATAGGGTCCAGGATGGCAGGACTAGGAGTAATGGATGCAAATTGGAAGATTTAGGCTGGAGAGACGAAAGAAGTTCTTTCCTTTGAGGGTGGTGGGACACTGGAAGTGGTTGCCCACAAAGGTTGTGGATGCCCCCTCAGTCCCTGGAGGTGTTTAAGGCCAGGCTGGATGAGGCATTGAGCAACCTGGTGTAGTGGGAGGTGTCCCTGTCTGTGGCAGGGAGGGTTGGAACTAGAAGATCTTTAAGGTCCCTTCCAACCCAAACCTATTCTATGATGCCAACCCAAGTTCTCTGATTCTATGACACTGCATTTTTTGGGTCTGTTGTTCCATAAATCTCAAAACAACTGGGTGTGAAGAGCAAAGAGAGTCCTTTCCTGTGTAGGAAATAGGGAGGTGTCCTGTTTCCAGTGTATATGTTTCTATCAGCCTCTTTTTCATAAATATATATATATGTTCACGGGCAAATGCTTCTCTCCTTAATTATCCTTCCTCTGAATATCTCTACCCTTAATCATTCTTCCTCTAAATCTCTCATCTTCACTCACTCTTTGCTGGTGGTGGCTATTTACAGGGAATAGATGAATCTATAGATTGGACTTTGTGAGAGCCCTCTCACTTCTCTCAAAGCCTTCTCTGCTGAGCCTTGACCAAACCTGGAAATTACCTTCAAAATCTTCATTTGGATGGGGTTTTTTTTGTGGAGCTTAATTGTTTGAACGTTTTGTAAGCGTGGTCTTAACGGGGTATTTTATAATATCAGAAAAGATAAGTTTTAATAAAGCTGTCTAGAGCTAGAAAGAGGAACTCTTCCTTTGATACTCTTTTGGTAGATGAAAACATTTTTGTTCAATAGGAGACCAGCATCTTTTTCTTGCTCATTTGAGCCCAGTCCTGGCAACATACTGATATTCATTCAAATATAAATGCCATATTCACTTTGAAATGCAAATTGTTTAAAGAAAAATAGCATATGGTAGAGGTAAGTACCTTTTCAAATCAGCTCCCACACTTTAGGGATGTGAGTACAGCTAAAATTATTCTTTGGAAAGAATCTGGAGCCTTTGACACATTGAAGCTTGAACTAATCAAGGCTTCCCAGTAAGCATATACACATATCCATATCAAGGAACCAGTGCTGAGAATACATGGATTAGCATAGTAATTTAACTGCCCCCTGCTAATCAACTTAAACAACCAGCTGATGCATATAGGATGTATCTGAAGAGGCATTTTCACAGCTCCAGAATGGGCCAGCTCCACCATGACCATGTATTTCGTGGCAATGTTGAGATATATATGTCTGTCTTCACATACATATACACACATGTATCTATACTTAGTTTTTTAAGAGTTTTCTATGAGAAGAAAAGGCTCAGAGAAGGCTCAGGGGGCACCTCAGAGTAGCTTCTCAATACCTGAAAGAGGCAACAGAAAGGCTGGGGTAGAACTTTTAAATAGGGTCCAGGCTGGCAGGACTAGGAGGAATGCAAATTGAAAGAGGGGAGATTTAGGCTGGAGAGAAGAAAGAAGTTCTTTCCTGTGAGGGTGATGAGACACTGGAAGTGGTTACCCAGAGAGGTTGTAGATGCCCCCTCAATCCCTGCAGGTGTTTAAGGCCAGGCTGGATGAGGCATTGAGCAACCTGGTGTAGTGGGAGGTGTCCCTGTCCATGGCAGGGGGTTGGAACTAGATGATCTTCAAAGTCCCTTCCAACCCAAGCCATCCTATGATCTTTTTAACTCTCCCTTGCCTTTCTCTTAAAAGCCTAGATGATTTCTGCTGTTGGCTTTCTCCTTGAGCATAAATAAAGAACATTTGCTTTGTGGAGGTCTACCTTGGAGTTTGCTCATTTTAGTTGTGGTGTGGGACTTCAGTGGAAGCTTTGTGGAGCTATCAAGCTGTGCAGCATACTTCTACTAGTCCTTGTTTTGCTGTGATGACATTAGGGCCTTCTGGGGTGATGGAGAACATCTGTTGGATCAGCCATTGTCCTCCTGTTCACCAGACTAAACCAATCCAGCTCCCTCAGCACTTATGTGTAAGGCTTTTGACTTCCTTTGATGGCCATTCTTTGATGGATCTTTTCTCATTTCCCAGAAGTCCTCTTGCACTGGTGGACCCAGGACAGAGGACAAGGTTTCAGATGCCCATCAAGGCGTATCCCACTTTGTGGTTTGTGTTGAATACAGTGTTAACGCACGTTGTGGCATCCTCTGGTGACTCTTATGTTCTTCACACAGTGTTGGGTTCTTCACATAGTGTGGCTCCTCAACCAGCTGGTTTCCAACCTCTGCTACTACACCAGGTTCTACCCCAGGAGTAAAGGTTAGGACCTCTCTGTGTTGAGCCACCTTTAGGGGTTTATGTTGACCTAAATCTCAAGTTTCTAGAATCCATTTGATCTTAAGCTCTGTCATTCCTGTCAACAGCTCCCTTTGATATGGTGGATCATCAAAATAATCAAGTTAATGTTCATAGTTTTTTCTGGATTGTGAAAACCAGAGGAAACCTCTGCTAGTTGAGCATCAAACTGTCAGCTGGTGTTTCCATGGTCTGTTGTGACTTTGGGGTCACCCTCTACTTTGTGTCTTCATTTCTGTAGGTCTGATTTCTTTGCTGAATGTTTCTTTGGAAGATGCTTTAGGAGGTGCTAGAACACTGATATCAGCAAATTGCTATCATTTGATGGGGCCAAGCATGATGTCCTGGAGAGGACCCTTCAAATTTTTCAACAATTTGACAGATGATACTCTGTACATTGGATCATCTTGGACAAAAAGATGGCCCAGGGAAGGTGATCAGATGGAAGCTACATGCCAGTAACCAAAGAGCATCCTTGAGAAGTCTCAACATCCTTAGAATGTGCATAGTTGAGCAAATTAGTTTTTCTGGTTTATTTCATGTCTTCAAAGGCAGGGATTGTTAAGAAGAAGTTCTTGAGACTAAGTGCATTCAAGGCTTAGATGGACAGATGCTGTATTAACTCCTGTGTTAAGGAGTGAAGATGAGATTTAGTCTTGGAAAAGGGGAGGGGAGAAAGGAACAATTATGCCAACTCTAATAAACACAAAGTAGTTCACTGAGCTCTGCTGCCTTCCCAAAGGCTGCTCTGGGAAAAGACATAATGATAGAACTGGGAGTCAGGAGATGTGGGTTTTATTTTCAAGTCTGCCACAATCTTCCTTTGTGGCCTTGGGTCATTTAACCTCTGAAAAATGGGGGAAATGATAGCAGATAATTAACAACCTCACAGGAGCATTGAAAATTAATTCATTAATTTTTCTGAACTCATCAGTAGAAGGTGCAATGGAAATGCAAAGTGTTAGGGTATTATTTGAAAATGTGGCTATTTCTTTGTATGTGTTTTTAGAGAGTATTATCAAATCTGCATTATTAAAGAGCTGTGGGGTACCTTTTGAAAGCCTGCCATGAGGAAGGAAAGAAGCATTGTAAAATATTTGTGTCTTTATCATTTGCAAGTCCTGTGGTAGCAAAATAGAGTAAAAAGTGCTCAGAAACAAAACTGCGGATCATACTTTCAAGTTGCCCTCAAAGTAAGAAGGACATTGAGCTCCTCTGGAGCAGGTCCAGAGGAGGGCCAGGAAGATGAGTGCGCTGGAACACCTCCCTTCTAAGGACAGGATGAAAGAGTTGGGGTTTTTCAGCCTGGAGAAGAGAAGGCTCAGTGGGGACCTCATAGTAGGTTCTCAGTACCTGAAGGGGCCTACAGAAAGGCTGGGGTAGGACTTTTAAATACGGTCCAGGATGGCAGGACTAGGAGTAATGGATTCATGTTGGAAGAGGGAAGATTTAGGCTGGAGATAAGAAAGAAGTTCTTTCCTTTGAGGGTGGTGAGACCCTGGAAGAGGTTGTTCAGAGAGGTTGTGGAAACCCCCTCAATCCCTGGAGCTGTTACAGGCCAGGCTGGATAAGGCATCTAGTCCCAACCCCCTGCCCATGGCAGGGGAGTTGGAATTAGGTAATGTTTAAGGTCCCTTCCTACCCAAACCATTTTATGATTCTAGAAATTGGGAGTAAAACCATGAGAAACCTGTATTTCTTGGAAGGTCTTAATTGTTCTGACCAGAAAATTTACTCAACCAGTTTACATTCCTCCTGCTTCATGATGCAAAACCTGTCTCTGTTGCTCCCCCTCACCCACACCTCCTGACATGTAATTGTCCTAGGCCACAACAGTCATGAAAATACTACAGTAATTCCTAATGTTTACTGGGTAATGGTTGTTCTTTGTGTCTTCTCTTTGCATCATAGGCCTTGAGGTAGAGCTGTGAAAGGTTGCTGGGGGATGAGAAGGATTGGACTAGATGATCTCTTGAGGTCCCTTCCAATTCCTAACATTCTGTGCTGAGACATAGTATTTGCAGTCAACGGAACAAGCCTCTAGTTTGTGCTTTGTATCATGATATTGTCTGAAGATTAAAAATCTGAGCAAGTTTTTTTGGTCTTTCAATGCTGGTAGTTAGTTGCCTCCTCATCCTTGTGTACCTGGGGGATGTACTTAAGAGAGGTTGCCCAAAGAGGCTGTGGATGCCCCCTCAGTCCCTGGAGGTGTTTAAGGCCAGGCTGGATGAGGCATTGAGCAACCTGGTGTAGTGGGATGTGTTCCTGCCCATGGCAGGGGGTTGGGACTAGATGATCTTTAAGGTCCCTTCCAACCCAAACTGTTGTATGATTATTTATAGGTGGATTGACTTAAGCTCTTTGTATTAGCCTGGTTATCTCAGCTGCTTGTGTTAATCATGGATTTGGGGAGTTAAGTTATTTTCTGTGTGCACTCTGTCCTTTGTGCTCTACCTGTAATGAGTGGAGAACCTCTACAAAACTGGTATTGTGGATTATGGGATTATGGAAACCAGAGTTTTCCAGAGGATGAATAAATAGAATGAGCTGTGCAGAGACATGAGGATGATGAAGGGATTGGAGCGTCTCCCTTCCAAGGAAAGGACTGGGGAACCTGGGTCTCTGTAGCTTGGAGGAGACTGAGGGGTGACCTCAGTCGTGGTTATAAGTATGTAAAGAGTGAGTGTCAGGAGGATGGAGCCAGGCTCTTCTCAGTGACCTTCAATGATAGGACAAGGGGCAAGAGGTGCAAGCTGGAACACAGGAGGTTCCACAGAAAGAGAAGAAACTCTGTCAGGGTGAGAGAAGAGTGGCACAGGCTGCCCAGAGAGGGTGTGGAGTCTCCTTCTCTGGAGACATTCAAACCCCACCTGGACGTGTTCCTGTCTGACCTGATCTGGATGTTCCTGCTCCAGCAGGAGGATGGGACTAGATGATCTCTTCAGGTCCCTTCCAATCCCTGACATTGAGGGATTTTGTGAGTTGACATCTTTAAAATGTCAACTCTTAGGTCAGAAGCTTCCAGCTTGATTTGAGTAGCTACTGAAATCTTTGTTGCCTCAAACTGGTCACAAGTTCATTTCTTTCAGTGCTTCAGGGAGGCCCATGTTGTTTTTTGTTTTGGTTGAGTCATCTTGTTTTTCTTGCCCCTCTCCCCCATCCACCTTCAAGCAAATCGACTTTTGTCTTCTCTATTGACACAATTTGTTTTCCATTTATGTCTAGGGAACGTGACTACTAGCACATCTGTGTCTCAGATGGCAAGTGGGATCAGTCTAGTCTCCTTCAACAGCCGGCCGGATGGTATGCATCAGCGCTCTTACTCGGTCTCCAGTGCAGATCAGTGGAGTGAGGCAACAGTCATTGCAAACTCTGGCATTAGCAGTGGTAAGAAACTTGGAGCTGGGAGGGGCAACCTTCTATTTTGGGATGAAGGGGGACTTTGGTGGTTTGGTTTTTTTAAAAAGATAGCAAAAAAACCCAAAACCAGGTGAACATCTGTTAGAAGCTGAACTTAGAATCATAGAATGGGTTGGGAGGATAAAGGTTTTAGGGTTTGGCTTTGGTTTTTCTTTAGCACTTCTAAGGGAGGTGTTGAACACTTCCAAAGGGTGTCTCTGGGACACTGTGACTCATACCTGGAGTGGAGACAATTCATAGAATCATAGAATAGTTTGGGTTGGAATTTGGGTTCAATATCATCTCGTTCCAACCACACTGCCATGGGCAGGGACACCTCCAACTGCATCACGTTGCTCAATGCATCATCCAGTCTGGCCTTAAACACCTCCAGGGATTGAGGGAGCATCCACAACCTCTCTGGGCAGCCTCTTCCACTGTCTCATCACCCTCACAGGAAAGAACTTCTTTCTTCTCTCCAGCCTAAATCTCCCCTCTTCCAACTTGCATCCATTGCTTCTAGTCCTGCCATCCTGGACCCTATTCAAAAGTCCTCCTCCAGCCTTTCTATAGCCCCCTTCCCTCAGGTATTGAGAAGCTCCTCTGAGGTCCCCCCTGAGCCTTCTCTTCTCCAGGCTGAACAACCCCATCTCCTTCATCCTGTCCTCATAAAGGAGGTCCTCCAATCTCTCTTCATCGTCCAGCATCCTAAGAGAAAAAAGGAGAAATTAGATGGAGGAGAACAGGTTAATTTGATCCTTTTTGAGCAAGAAGGGCGAATGTAATTTTGATACTGCTTAATTTTAATTTGAGGTGCATGATATAGATTGTTGGTTTCATAGTCTTGTGTCCTTACTGAGTGTGGTGGGATTTAGCAGCAAATTATCCTTCACATCTTGCCATCAGTGTGTCCTTTCTGTACTGGGCTCTGGCTTTAATGCCCACACACCACTGATTTGGGGTAGGGCTTTATCTGGGGAGAGCTTAACCATAAGAAAAAGAGCAAGAAGAAGGCTATTTGAGATGGTGTTGAGGCAATGATCAGATCGTGAGTGTGAGGTAGAGTGGGATGTTTTTATTTAAAGAGTCTTCATGATGTTTGGTAACAAAATGATGTATCATGGAAGTACAGAATGGCCCAGGTTGGAGAGAACCTTTCAGCTCATTGAGTACATCCATCAACCAAACTGACAAGAACCATCTCTAAACCATCTCTCTGAACTCCATGTCTGCCCAGCTCTTAAATCCCTCCAGGTTTGGTGCCTCAACCCCTTCTCTGAACAGCCTGTTCTGATGCTTAATAACCTTTTCTGTGTCAAAATTTTCCCTAATATCCATCCTGAACATCTCCTGGCACAACTTGAAGCCATTTCTTCTCATCCCTCGGCCCATTGCTTGGGAGAAGAGCCCATCCCACACTGCTCCTCCTTTCAGGGAACTGAAGAATGAGAAGGTTTCCCCTCCCTCCTTTTCTCCAGCTGAACACAACCAGCTCCCTCATCTGCTCCTCTCCAGTCTTTTTCTACAGATCCTTCACCATCTCTGTTGCCTTTCTCTGCACCAGCTCCAGCACCTCAGTGGCTTTTGATGTGGTGAGGAGCCCAGAAATGAGCAGAACACTAGTTGTCAGACCCAGTTCAGGAGGAAAATCAATGCCCCAATCCTACTTCCTGATACAAGGCCACTACTGATGGTCTTCTTGATTATCTGGGCATGTTGCTGAAGAGACAGGGAAAATCCTTCTTTCCTTCCCTTTTGCTTGGAGATAGTGGTGGACTTGACTCACGCTTCTCATGCTGTGCTTCAGGTAGTTCCAAATTCCTAGTGAAGGGGACCTTTTCTCCTCCACCAGCTCTTGTGTTCCCTGTCTATCCGTTGCCTTCTTCTGACTTGATGTTCATATGCAATTACTTCTGGATCAGGAGAGATGACAGCTAGAATTACCTTGGAAATATGTGTTGAGGAAGATGCACGTGACTGCTGGCCACTTCTGCACAAGCCTGGCTCAAATAATTCCTTGCAGAGCTTCTAATTATTTCTTTTTCTAAAAAAAAAGATGCTTTTTTTATAAACATGCTCACTAACAGTGAGTTTTAGGCAACTCAAGCTCAGCAGAAACAGAGATAAAACTCCTACAAAGCCTGGAGAATAATTCATTTCTCTCAGTGTATCATCTTTGGATGAGTGTCCTTTATGCTGGCAAGTTGATGCACAGGAAAAAAAAAAACCTCTTTAATTTCAGGGTGTTTTTTTTTCTTTAACTCCGTTAGAAGATTTTTGAATTTTGAGTCATAAAAAGAGGATACTGTGAAAGCAGCAGGTATGGGGAGAAGCTAAGCATCTTTTTGGAATTCAAATGGCAATGTAGTGGAGGATATGCCTGCTTATTGTCACCTGGTTTTATTGTAGACAAAATAACATATTGGGATTCAATTTTTCTCTACGCACTTTTTTTTTTAACTCCCCCCTCCACATTAAATTAATACTTTGTATGGCTCTGGAGAACTTTTCAAAAGTCTTCCAAACCAGACCTTTTGGTTTCCTGGGGTTTCTGTCTTTCAAGCAGCTGTGAACATCTCCTAATTAGATAAATTACTTTGTAGTGGTCCAAGCCACAAAACAGGAGGTGCTGGTTAAATTAAAAGGGGGGAAAAAAAGAAAAAAAATAGGAAAAAATCCATTCTCTGAAATGGAATGCCCCACTGCTTTATGACTATTACTGTTGGAAGGTTTAACATTTAAGTACCTGAGGTTTTAAAATTAAATGTCTAATATAATTTGGAGCTGGGAACGTTGAAGCCTGCCACTGCCCTGGGAGAAAATCTCATCGTTTGGGTTCAGTGTTTCAAATCACTGTCTGCTGGATAGTGAGTACTTTGTGCCACTGGCTCAGTGCCACCTGCTGTTTGGCATCATTTTAAAAGCAATAACATATTTGCCTTAAAAACACCCAAATTTAAAAAAACCCTTTCCATCAGCACATGAAAAATCACTGTCTGCTGGATAGTGAGCGCATCATGCCACTGGCTCACTATTTAGCCCACTGCCACCTGCCGTTTAGAATGTAATAACATATTTGGCTTAAAAGCACCCAGATTTAAAAAAGACCTTTCCATCAGCACGTGAAAAATTAATACTTTTTACTTATCTTTTGTTTTTTTATTTCGTTAAGTCTTAAAAGTACTTGAGTGAAGTCATTTTTGCAGCGGGGAGAGAATAAAAACTGGGGGCAGTAAATCCCTGTCCAGGAACCTCTTGTGTAAATTCTTTATGGACCTGGAATTGATCTCTGTGTCAGATCCTGATGTAGTTTAAACTGTTTATCACCTTAATGGTGGTAGAAGAAACCACGAACATCCACTTATAATCCTTCCTGAAAGAAATTGGTGTTTGCAGTCAATGAAGGAGCAGCTCAGCTTTATTGATAGATTTAGAACAATTACTGCTGCTGCCACTATTGGCCAAGAGCTTTCCTTGGATCACATTGGAGGCCTGCAATTTTATTTTCTTTTCCTTTGATAAAGAAACTTCTCCCTGATGGATTTTTTTTGTTATTTTTTTTCCTTTCCCCAAGAATTATCTCTAGTTGCTTGCTGCTGGGGAATAAGAGGGTTGTGTGGTCTCAGGGGAGTTGTTTTTAACCAATTCAGGTGTGGGTTTGATTCAGGAATGTGAATCTGCACCTTTTCTCCTCTGCAAATTCACCTTTTTTCATAGAATCACAGAATAGTTTGGGTTCGAAGGGACCTTAAAATCTAGCTCCACCAGCCCTGCCATGGGCAGGGACACCTCCCACTAGACCAGATTGCTCAGTGCTTCATCCAGCCTGGCCTTAAACACCTCCAGGGATTGAGGGGGCATCCACAGCCTCTCTGGGCAACCTCTTCCAGTGTTTCATCACCCTCACAATTTATCCCACACATTCTTTTTCTTCTGCAGATTTCCTTAGCTAGGAACAACAGGGCTGTTTGAGGAGCTGAAAAGATGTCAAGGAGAGCTGTTGTGAATCATCTCAGAAGAGGGGAGATTTAGGCTGGAGAGAAGAAAAAAGTTCCTTATTGTGAGGGTGGTGAGACAACGGCCCAGGTTGCCCAGAGAGGTGGTGGAGGCATCATTGAGTCTGGAGACACCTGAGGACTGGCTTACTGAGCCTCTAAGGAACCTCTAGTAGATGTCCCTGCCCATGGTGTGTGGGTTGGAACTAGATGGTCTTGAAGGTCCCTTCCAACCCAAACCATTCAATGATCTGAAAATTGTGTAGAAAATTATGTATTTTCACATTGAAAACAGATTTTAATGGAAGAAATCAAAGCTAGGTGTTTTAGATTCCCAGAAATTAGGTTCCTGAGACTCAGCTCTCAAAAGACTGAGGGTATTATTTCCTACCTGGGGATGGAGGAACAGCTTGTTCATTCACTTTTTAAATGTCACGTTTTATAGCTTGGCTTCTAAGACCCAAAACTGTCAGAGGGAAGGATTTCTTTCTGAAAGTTATAAAACCAAGCTCTTCTGAAATTGTGCTGCAAACAGCAGTTTGTATGGGGCAGGGATTTCTTTCCTCTGGACTTGTAAATTGTCATTTGAATTCCAGCATGACATAAAAGCCTGCAGTGAATCAAATATCTGTTTAAATATCATCCACTTAGTCTTTATCACTGTACAATTGCTTGTACGGGCCATTTGAGCTGGGCTGTAATTTATGTAAGTTGTAATACCCTGTGTCTTTTGAGTTTCTAACACTTTGGTGTTAAGGTTTATTAATGTGAAATTGAGTTCTCACCCTGCCGTGGGGTACAGGAGGTCATCAGAGTGTTGATAGTAATGTGGACCTTCCAACTTGCCTTGCTTTTATGGTCCTCAGCACTTGGAGTAATTAAATGATGGAGTCTTGGTTTATATATTGAAAAAGAAAAAAAAAAAACATGGTTCAACTTGTTTCTGACAGTTGTAACGTTTCCATTTCAAAAGAGAAGCAGGGAACATTGCTTAGAGGTGTTTGGATTCAAGAGGCAAGCTCTCGGCTTGGAAAAACTACAACATTTGAAGTAAATTTAGGGAATTTCAGTATTGTTTGTGTTAAGTTTATACGGATGGTTTAGATTAGAGTCATAGGGTCATAGAACATGTGGAGTTGGAAGGGACCTTCTAAGGCCATCTGGTGCCACCTCTTCCAGTGACAGGGACATCCTACACTAGATGAGATTACTCAGAGCTTATACAAGCCTGGCCTTGGATGTCTCCAGGCATTGATGGAGCCTCCACCATCTCTTTGGGCAACCTCTTCTGGTGTCTCACCACCCTCATGGGGAAGAACTTCTTCCTCATGTCTCCCTGCTCTCGTTTATATGAAAGGGGCCAGTTTTGTTATCACAAAAGGATTTCATACTTCAGATGCTGGAAGACAAGGAGAAGAGCAAGAGAAGGCTGTAGGAGCACATACTCCCCACTCCAATCACAACAAAGATTTCAGGGATGCACAGAACTGCAGATCCCCCATAGCTTCTTCCTTATGTCTTATCTAACCCTGCCCTGCTCTATTTTCAAACCATTGCCCCGCATCCTGTGGCTCCATGCCCTGGCAAACATCCCCTCTCCAACTTTCCTGGAGCCCCTTCAGGCAATGGGAGGCCAACAGGAGGTCTCCGTGGAGCTTTCTCATTTTAAAGCTTGCAAGAAATGTGAGTTTCCATCTTCAGCTAATTTGACATTGGCAACCTCCTGCTCATCTTCATCTTGTTCACAGCCCAAAGTGCCAAATAAGTCTGTCAGTAAATGGTTTATGTGCCTAAATTAACTTTTTGAGTGGAACTATAGAGCTTTGATTTTTTTTTTCCCGATGCTTACTTATGATGCCTAAAATGCATATTTTTCTTCTAAGTTTTGCTTAAAATTAAAACTGAGATAGGCATATGCATGTTCCTTATAACTTGTGAAAAAAAGATGAGGGTTGGTTTTTTTTTTTTTCCCTAGCTAGTGATGTTGATTAATCTGACTTGATTGTCTGGCAATGCTCAATAAATCAGTGCTTTTTCTGCCTGTAGCTGGGTTTTGCTGTCACACCTTCTCCATTTCTCCTGGGAAAAGGGGGTTTAAAAACTCCACCACAGCTTAAAGCATTTGATTTTTATGTGGAGCATAAACTTTAGCCTGAAAGGACAGTCAGTGGTCACCCTGCAGGGCCTCCATGAAAGCTGGGATGGGGCTGTTTGCCAGGGCATGGAGCCACAGGATGAGGGACAGTGGTTTGAAACTAGAGCAGGGGTAGATGAGACATGAGGAAGAAGCTGGAACTAGATGATCTTTAAGGTCCCTTCCAGCCCAAACCATTCTATGATTCTAAGTTCTTCCCCATGAGGGTGGTGAGACACCGGAAGAGGTTGCCCAAAGAGGTGGTGGAGCCCCATCAATGCTTGGAGACATCCAAGGCCAGGCTTGCTGAGGCACTGAGCGACCTCATTTAGTGCAGGATGCCCCTGTCACTGCAGACGGTTGGACTAGATGGCTTTGGAAGGTCTCTCTGATTCTCTATTCTCTTTATTGAGTCTCCAAGCTGGTGTCTGGGAGATGTTCCCCATCTGTGACCTCTCAGGGAAGGGTTAGTCTGTTCCAGTAGAACACTCCTGGTGTTCTACCAGCACAGAAAATTGGTACTTACCCAGTAAGAAAAGTGGATACCCACTTTTAACTCCAAGTTATATTTTAAAGTATGTATCTCCAGAACTGCCTCCTGGTCTGGCTTCAGCTGTGAGCTGTTACTCTGTAGCTCAAGTGAAGTTAGACAGATACTTCACTGAGCAGTCTGTGAAATACGTTCTGTTCTTCTGATGTAGGGTCTGTCAGAATGGAAGGGTTAAAACTGAAGGTGATTGTGCCCCTTTACAAAGAGAAATCTTTATCAGGGAGGCTGTCCTATGAAGATTTTATGGGATTTTTTTCCTATGTTTTCAGTTTAGGGTTTCTTTTAATCTTTAATGGTTGCAGTTTGGAATGCGTTCTGCTGTGATGTTTCTTGGCTGGTTTGTTGCTAAATAGTGTGAGATCGAGGATCATCTATGATTATATTTTTTCCCAGTATCTTGGGAATGGATAAATGTTATCTGTGATCTTGAAATGCTTTCATAGTGGCCAAGACATCACCTGCATTTAGCAGCAGGACAAATTTTCCGGCAGGAGGTATTTAAAGCTGAAGAGCTACACTTGATGTGATGCATTTTAGGGAGTAGTGCAGGGGAAAGGGACCTGAGTGTCTTGGTGGATATCAGGGTGACCATGAGCCAGCAATGTGCCCTTGTGGCCAAGGACACAAGGACAATGGGGTGTATTAAAAGTGATGTGGTCAGTAGGTGAAGAGAGGTTCTCTTCCCCCTCTACTCTGCCCAGATGAGACCACATCTGGAATATTGTGTCCCATTGTGGGGCCCTCAGTTGAAGAAGGACAGGGAACTGCTGGAGAGAGTCCAGTGCAGAGACACAGAGATGATGAAGGGATTGGAGCACCTTCCTTCTGAGGAGAGGCTGAGGGAGCTGGGTCTCTTCAGCATGGAGAATAGGAGTCATGTTTACAAATATGGAAGGTGTGAGTGTCAGGAAGATGGAGCCAGGCTCTTCTCAGTGACACCCAATGATAGGATAAGGGGCAATGGGTGCAAGCTGCAACACAGGACGTTCCACAGAAGTAGGAGAAGAAACTTGTTCACTGTGAGAGTTCACTTGTTCACTGTGAGAGTGAAAGAAGAGTGTCCCAGGCTGCCCAGAGAGGGTGTGGGGTCTCCTTCTCTGGAGACATTCAAACCCCACCTGGATGCCTTCCTGTGTGACCTGATCTGGGTCTTCCTGCTCCAGCAGGGGGATGGGTCTTAATGATCTCTTGAGGTCCCTTCCAATCCCTGATATTCTTTGTGATTTTGGGAGCGATTTACCTTGATAAATTATAGTTGCAAGGAAATAAGCACTTGAGCTTGATTCACCTAGTGCCCTGCAGGAGTTTATGAACTTTAAAAAAACAAAATCTTGTTTACAGGGAGTGATGTAAATGGAGAGACACATTCTCAAGTAAACACACAGGAAATACCTAATGCTGCAGGAGCGGCGTGTGACACGCTTTGAACTCCCCTAATTTGAGTAACGTGACTCAAAAATTGAACAAGCCCAAAGCATTCCACGTTTAAGTACCTTGTAAGTAAGAATTAAGCAGGGAAATTAGTAGAATTCCCTCATCAGTACACTTGGGTTTTTTTCTTTTTTTTTTTTTTAATCTAAATTTAGATGATAAGAGAAAGCCTAATTTTAGACAAAGGTTAGTAACTGAAGTTAGAAGTTACTGTAATTCCTGATTTTAGATTTTCTTCTTTTCATGTCCATACTCTCCTAGTTCAAATAAATGCCTGAAATAATTAGATCTCTTGTTCAATATATGTCCAGAAGTGAATCTCTTGGTTTTGCCAAGATGTGGATGAACCATGTGTGTGCAAGAAATGAAAGCATCATGTGTTTCTTCTCTGGCTTAATGAAGTTTCTGTTCCAATTAACATGAGAGAGCAGTTGTCTCATCAAGCATGTCTTGTTTGCGGGCTCAATTTCTTTCCAGCCTGGATCACAGAGCAGAGGGATGTTGTGGATACCTTACCTATGGTACCCAACTCTTCAAAGCTTCTTCACAGCAGATACAGTTCAAGGAGTGAAAGAAGCCTCTGTCTTAAATCCCATACACAGGTCCCTGATTGTTGGGAGGCAGCTGGAGCAAAGAGACCCTGCCTTCCTTCCTCCAGGTGGAAGAGCATCTCCTTTCAAGTCTCTGGGCCCTTCATTTGTTACAGTTGATGTCATCCCTTAATTTGGGGATGGTGTTTGCCCACCCACTGTCCAAGAGGATGAGGAGTATCCAGTTCACAAGTCACTTTTAGGGCAGTGGCTTTTGTGAGGGCAAAAGAAGGGCCCTGTCTTGGGTTATCTAAACCCCTAAAGAGCTTGTAAGAGCTAGAAAGATTCCATTTAAATTTGTCTATTATATTATGTCATCTGACACCAAAAAAGTTGCAAAGACACAGCTTTATGTTAAGAGCTTTATTTTTCACCTTTCCAGTGGGTTTCTGCAATAGGAGAACGTTTGGATTTGCCTTTGATTTTAAGAATATCCTTGTTGTTTCTATTATTTCTATCCCTTTCTGACATTGGTCCTCGTGGCTTAGGTTACCAGGAGAGCTTTATCCATTTCCCACGTAGCATCATGCAATTAACTGCTTGTTTGCTTTAATTGTGAGATGTTAATGATGGGGTTTTTTCTTGTGAACTAACCGTGGAGAGTCTTCTAACCTCTTCTTAGGTTTGATGCTTGAAGTTATCCACAGGTTATACAGAGAGAAGGTTAAAGTCCAAGAGTAGAGAACAGAGATATCCCTTTCTACCTCTGAGCATCTCTATAAAGAGAGGCAATTCTTCCTTTCTGCCTTACTTTGCCTATCTTGAAACACAAGGTAAATATTTTAGAAGGAAATAATTGAGTAAGGCACAAGTTCCTTATTTTCCCAAGTGTCTTGAGACCTCAAGGCTCAATTTTAAAGCAAAATATTGTTAAACAAGGTTCTGGGGTTTTTTGGAATTGGAAGATGATTGCTAGATCAGGTTGGAGCTCTCACCCTCTCTGTATAATTGAGGTGAATTTATTATCTGTATCATTTTAAGTGAGGATACAAAATGGCCTTTGTCATATGGTGATGTGAGTTCTTGATCATAGAATGGTTTGGCTTGGAAGGGACTGCAGAGATCATTTGGTTTCAACCTGTGCCCTGGACAGGGACACCTCCCAACTTGGTGTCACAGCTACTTCTGGTCATGGTGTAGGTTGTTCATCCAAGGTATGTTCTTTTAGATGTTTATTTTGTTTTGTCTGGCCAGGAGAAGCAGTGCCCACAGCATTATACACCCAGTTTTTAGCAGTTCACCATGTAGGAATCCTATCTCAACAGATCTGATGCTTCCCAGTGAAAACATTATGTAAGAAGAATTGGGGGAAATGGCCCTAAGTAGCACCAAGAAAGGTTTTAACTGGAAATTAGAAAAAACTTTTATGCTGAAAGGGTTACAAATCATTGGAAGAGGCTGCCCAGGGCAGGGGTTGGGGCCCCATCCCTGGAGATATCTAAGAGCTGGGCAGACACAGAGCTCAGAGAGATGGTTTAGGGCTGGTTCTTGTCAGTTTGGTTGATGGTTGGACTCGATGAGCTGAAAGGTTCCTTCCAACCTGCATGATTCTATCTGGATTATAGATCTGTTGAGCAGGAGCAATGAAGGGATGTGATGTGGGATGTGATGGTATTAGTATCTTGCTCATCGCAGAATCTCAGAATGTCAGGGATTGGAAGGGACCTGGAGAGATCATCTAGTCCAATCCCCCTGCTGGAGCAGGAACACTCAGATGAAGTCACATGTTCATGTTCTGAGGCTGCTGATCTTCTAAAATATGATTAGTGCTGATGGCTTTCACTTCACTGTCAACACAGGAGGGGGTGTCTTAGGATTAGGTGGTAAATTCCTTGAGTGATGGAAGGAGCTTTACTTCATAGGGTGGTCTTGAAAGGGATCGAATGTGATTAGGATGCTTCTTCATGGCAAAACTTCCATTTGTAGGGAGCAGGGTGATGTTTTGCCAGCACTGTGATATGTTGCTCCTTAGGAGGGAGAGTACAGTGAGAGATGGACTTCAGTGGGAGCTTTTTTTTAAGTGCTGTATTGCATTTTTCCTTTCATGCTTCTACTATGCCCAGATGCTGCCTGTTAGTAGGAAATGAGCCAGAGGTAACGTTGTCTTTCCTTTGGATGAGGGAGACTGTAACAAGAGTCTCACTATCGCTGAAATCATTGAAGATGGTCCTTTCCTGGGCTGTCACAAGCCTGATTTTTCTCTCACAAGTCTGTGGATGATGTCCCTTGCTTGTCACAAAGTGCCCTATTAATTTCCTTTCAAACCCAATGTGCCTTGGGTTCTGCTTCGCCGGAGGCTTGCTCCCACCTATCAAAAGCCAAAAAGCCAGGAGATCTATTTTTGTCATGGAGAGGAAGCTTTGTTTTTTCTTATTTAATTGAAATTGCTGGTAGAGGGAAGGAGGCAGGAGCCTGGGCATTCAGTGGGGCTTTTCTGTAGATGGCAGGATGGCTTTGTGATTTACAGGCTCCAGGCACAAGTCTGGAAAAATGGTTGGCGCTGGGGGAAGAGAATACTCCCCAGGCTCTTTCATCTCCATCCCCCTGTTCTGCTCAGAGCTTCCTTTTAATTTGGTTCAGTGCAGTGGGTTAATTTAAGCCCTCCACAGCTCCAGTGTCCAAACTGAATTGAGGAAGAAGGTGGCCAGATGCACCTAATTCCTACCAAAGGTGTGATCTCCATGTACTTGAGAAATATTTGCCTTATTTTTCAGGCTGTAATCTCTTGCTGCTCCTTCTCCCCCACTCAGGAGTGTTTATGATCACCTCCAAAGTTCTGCCATGCTGCAGTTTGGATAGGATATTAATGCCAGTCCCCTCCATCCGAGCCTTCTGCAGTCATTTGTGCTATTGCAGCATCCCTTTAACTTGTGTTTGAGGCAGAGGAGAAATATAAAGAACTTGATAGAACGTTTATGGTAATAGCTGTGAAGGGAAGCTGTAGAAGCATTGGATTTCACAGCCAGAAAAATCTCAGCTCAGGGAAATGGGTCTGAAATACAAGTACAGATGGTTTTAGTCTATTGCTTCCCCTGCTTAAATAAAAGGATTGCTTTTTTCCAACCTCTATTTAAAACACACGTGTAGAAGATGAAAGTGTCCAGCTATTTTTTTTTTATTATTATTCAGTCCACCAGCTACCCACATCTTTTGCCTTATTCCATTTCGAAACTAATGGCATATTAAAAGTTCTGAAACACCCTCTTTGGATTCAGCCTTCCTTGGGTCGTGGCAAAGATTCCTGCTGGAGCTGTTGCTGTTGTTTTCGTCATTGGTGCTTTCTTTAACACCCCCCCCAACCCCTTTTTTTTCCTTGAACTTGGTCCTATTAATTCTCCTCTTTTTAATTGATCCCATTCACCGGGCCCCGCTTTTGTAACATCTGACTTCTTGTCACTTCGGCGAATCAAAAACCCCAAATTAATCAAATCTCCAGCTACTTGGAGAACAAGGGCCGCGTTGGGGAGCTGGGCCTGGACACAAGACAAAAAAAAAAAAGTCTAATTTCACTTTGAAAAAGCCTGTTGGAAAATTTTAACAAGAAGATGCAAAAAAAATGTAAACCAGATCAAGCCTGACTTTGGTCTGCGGAGAATAGCGTCACCTGTTGAGCTCATTTCAAGTTGTTGTAAATAGGTGA
Source organism: Turnix velox (assembly GCA_013400935.1). NCBI lineage: Eukaryota > Metazoa > Chordata > Aves > Charadriiformes > Turnicidae > Turnix > Turnix velox. Next base: position 63,064 of record VZTY01025347.1, read on the forward strand.
TTTGAGGAAAACTATGAAATAAATCAAAAGGCAGGAAGAGAGAAGAGGTCAGAATATCCTTGTTTCCGCCTCACATGGTTACACAGGAGAGAAGGTTGTGTGTGTGTGAGAGAGAATAGCAACTGTGGGCCAACGATCAAGCTTTGCTTGGGGATTTTTGTCTCTCAGCCTTTGTGCTTACCTTACATTTCCCTCTTTTCCTTATCTCTTTGCACCCCCAGCCCTTTTACCCCAGCCTGGAGCACTTGTTCCTGCTTATAGCCCCTCATTTTCTTCTCCTCCTTGATTATTCCTGGCTTGGTGTCTCCTGCAGCTCTGCTGGAATGGGCACCACAAGTAGGGAAGAAGAAATGGGTTCGATCCCAGTCTCTGAGCAGGTGCTTGAGATTTTGGGATGCAGGACAGCTGTGTCCTGTGCTGGTTTTCTTATCTTGCTCTTTCCAAATCCAGGGGTAGTTTCCTCAGAAGGCACATAACTCATTGAGATCCACTTCTGGAGCTCACACAACTTCCATATAGCGAACCTAGAAGGAGGTAAGAAATGAGAGTCATGTAGGATGAGATTTTCACAAACATATGTAATACTGAGAGATGATATCAAACAGCATTGTCTCAAATAAGGCATAGCACAGCCCTCCAGACTCTTCTCAGAAAGATGGGTTCGTTTCTTTTTTCATTTAATGTTCTGTCTCATAATTTTGGGTTGTATCTGTAGACAGCATAGTCCTTCCACCTCTCCTTTCTCCTGTCAGCATTTGTCACAGTTGAAAGGAGTTTTTCTTATGACTGCTGTAATTAGAAATGGATCATGAGACTTGCTTTTGGGAAAGAAAAGCTGCACCGGCTTCTTTTTTTCTTGTTTTCTTCTGTAATTTCTAGCAATTGAGGGCCAGGCTTGAATGAGGAGAACCTTTCCTTACCCAGTGTGTTATGTACCTGCAGAGGAGTATCAATCCTCTGTCAGTGATTAGATTTTTTTTTTTTTAGTATCACATCTATTGATAAATTAAGGGGTTTGGTTACCGTGTGTCTCTTGTTGCTTTCCTGAGTTTCTGGGTGTTTTAAAATGGCCTCAAATAGCAAAGTTTAACTAAGGGACCTTCTGAGGTCATCAAGTTCAAACCCCTGCAGTGAGCTGGGACATCCTGCACTAAATGAGATTGTTCAGAGCCTCAGCAAGCCTGACCTTGGATGTCTCCAAGCATTGATGGGGCTTCACCACCTCTCTGGGCAACCTGGGCCAGTGTCTCATGGGGAAGAACTTAGAATCATAGAATGGTTTGGGCTGGAAGGGACCTTAAAGATTATTGAGTTCCAACCCCCCTGTTAACTTCTTCCTCATGTCTCATCTAACCCTGCCCTGCTCTAGTTTCAAGCTATTGCCTTTCACTCCATGCCCTGGCAGCCCCTCCCCAGCTTCCCTGTAGCCCCTTCAAAGTCACCAAACAGTGTCTGTGAAATTCATGGCATCCTCCTTAATGCATGGTGAGCATGCAGAGGTAAACCACAAGGTCATGCCTGATGTCAGCTCTCACTTAGAGCTGAGTGGGGTTAATTATGCTGGAGAGGAAGGTACCTTGCTTGGAGAAAGCATCAGCATCTTTGTCTTGCTTCTGTACCTGGGCTGGAGCAGGGTGAGCTCTGTTTTGGAGGAGAAGCTGCCATTTTTCAGCTGTACATCACTCAGAAGGCAGCCCAGTGGTCACAGAAGGGAGGATGAGCTGCTCAGGACAACCCCAGCTACCTGGCAAGGGGAGAGTTTTGTCCTTAATGTTGTCTAATTTAGATACATACACCCTGCAAATGATGACCATCATCAAGGAAAAAGCCTGCCGGAGCCGTCAATCAAAAGCCACCAAGCCTAATGATGGGCTGGGCAGATAATCGGGGGAGAGTTAATTGTAAGGTTCGATATTGCATCTTGTCAGCAGAGATAAGTTGTCACGTTTTCCACTTGAGCTGAAACTAAATGATTGTAAAATAAGTTATGAGTGTCCTTGGGCCTGTCTGCCAGAATGATGGCTAAGAATACATTCCTGGCCCATCAGTCTCAAGCAGCCCGCTTGATATTTATGCGAGCCGAATGTTATTTTATTCCCCCTCTAGTCATGCTTGTCAGCTCCCCCAGTGAAAAGTGAAACTGCTGCTTTGACTCATACTTCAAGTATTGAAGCTCGGAGAGGCTGCAGATTGTTATTATTATTGCTGGTATTATATATATTTTTTCCCCCCATCCGCGCGCCCAACGTTGATGCCCGATTGGGAAGAACTAATGGCTGACATTGAACGTGCGGGATGGCTGCAAAACAGCCCATCCCAACCCAGTCAGACGAGTCTTATGAGTTTCCAGTTCCTCTGTCAAAGCTGCTTTAGATGTGGAGTAATGAGGCGCTTGCTTTTTTTTAATTTGGCGTGGTGCCTTTTTCCTTGCCTCTTTTTTTTTTTTTCTTTTTAAAAAAAAGAGAAATTTAATAGCTCCGGCCGTGGTGGTCTCGTCTGTTCTCAGGCGTTGGTAATTGATCCAAAATAAAATGCATTATTTGTATTCAGTCAGGAGGATGAAATTGCATTCAGTGGGCTGAAGCCTGAACTCATTTACAGTTTGGCTTTCGGGAGAACCTCTTTTCAATTTGAAGAATACCTTGTCAGGCAGGAGGAAGGAGTAGTGGGAAATGGGAAAGCGTGGCGTCTCAGTCCCTACTGCCTGCTGATTGCTCATATTTTAAACCAAGGAGGGGGGAATGTTAAATAAATTTCATCTTCAAAGGGTGGGTTCCAAAACTGGGAATCATAGAATCAGAGAATGGTTTGGGTTGAAAGGGACCTTCGAGATCATCTAGTTCCAGCCCC
>VZTY01025347.1:65996-76715 GCA_013400935.1 Turnix velox
ATTGAGAAGCTACTCTGAGGTCCCCCCTGAGCCTTCTCTGCTCCAGTCTGAACAACCCCAACTCCTTCAGCCTGTCCTCAGAAGGGAGGTGCTCCAATCCCTCTCATCATCTTCATGGCCATCCTCTGAACTCAGATCAATGTCCTTCTTAGGTATTAATGCCCTGTTTTGGAAAGATGGTCCAGGAGGGCAGGACTAGGAGTAATGGGTGCAAATGAGAAGAGGGGAGATTTAGGCTGGACAGAAGAAAGAAGTTCTTTCCTGTGAGGGTGGTGAGACCCTGGAAAAGGTTGCCCAGAGAGGCCCCCTCAACCCATGGAGATGTTTAAGGCCAAGCTGAATGAGGCATTGAGCAACCTGGTCTAGAGGGAGGCATCCCTGCCCATGGCAGCGGGTTTGGAACCAGATGATCTTGAAAAGGTTCCTTCCAACCCAAACCATTCTATGATTCTGTGACATCCTTGTGTTTGTAGCAAGGATCCCACTGGAAAAACCTTTTCTCCCAGAGTGAGGTTTTTCCGCCATTTTACAGTGTCATGGTTGACACTGAAGCTTTATGGCCGTGACCCTTGTGCACCTTCCTTGCGGACCAGAGCCCTTCAGCACCCATCTTAACATGACAAATATATCAAAACAAGCATTTTTAGAGGTATGGTGGAGGAGGGTAGAGCTAGTTTTCCTATATTTGTTTTGTTTCTCCCCCTGAGTGATACAGTATAATCCTGGAAGCTGAGGGTGAGGCCTGTCCTTGCACTCCTCACCTCGTGTTTTCTGAGGAGAAAAAGTTAAGTTTTTTGAGAAATTATCTTTGATCTGAGCAAGCTTTTCCTAGCTGGTGTGTTTTCTATGTTTTGTCCATTCTATTTATGAATTTTCTGGAGTTTTCCAAGCAGGTAAAAATCCATTAAATACATTTTTTATGCCCCTTGGTAGACCTTGCTGCCACAGCCAGGCCCCATCTCAAAACACCTGTTTTCATGTCCTTGCCTCTAAGAAAAAGAAGGGTTTTCTGCAGTTTTCTTGCTTGTTTTTTTGTTCTTTTTAATACCCAGTGTAGGAAACCTTAAGTCTCAGACTGGAGGTAGATATTTAGGGCTGGAAGTGACCAACTTGTGTTCTTGGCTATTCCTGTCTGCTGCTGCCATCTTCTTTGGTATCTTCTTTATCATCTTTTATATCTTTTTTGGCATCTTCTTTTGATGTCAGTGGAACCAAGGCTCCTTATGTCCCCTTTGTCAAGAGCATTGTCATGAATTCTCTTCAGGTTTTATCTTCCTTTTCACCCTCAACAGCAAACCCTTGCAGAATTTGAGCACTCTTGTGTCAAATATTCCAAATATTCCTCTGCAGATGCACAATATATACATTTCCATGGTTGCCTTTGGAAAATATGTAAATTCATAAAGTATCTGATGACTGGGTTTGAAATAGGGGGGGAAAAAAAGCAAAAATCCTTAGTATCAAGCTTATCTTTGATTTGCTCTTTATTGCCAGGCAATTAGCGACATCATTTATCCCCCACTAATAACTCACAGCACAACTGTGCTTAGCGAGTAATTAGTAAGGAAACTTCATTTAGTTCTTAAAACTAAAAACACAAAACTTGAGATTATTTCTTTTATTGGAACCAGGTAGTACATGATCCTTTATTACACAATATCAATTGTGCCAGGAATGTATCTTATTTTTTCCACTTTTATTTCCATCACCATCATTTCTCTGTCTGTCCTGAATCTCTAGAGGAGCAGAGAGCATTCAGAGGATGTTGGGGGATTTCTGCTCCATTATGTATTAAAATTTCCTACCTGAGTTAATTTGAGGTTCAGTAAGATCTCGGTGAGAAGCAGCAAATGGAAGTAATAAAATGCATTCAAGCTGACCCGCTTCTAAAATTGATGCAGAGTCCTGTTGGTTTAATAGGGCTTGAATTGGAACTTCAGCCAGGTTGGAAAAGTAAAGGATTTTCTCAGGGAGCTCTCCTATAACTTTTAGAAGTTAGCCAGGAAGTCAGCTAACAGCCAGCAGTGGGTTACATCTCAAATTCTAGCAGTTATTAATTTAAATTATGTGGTGTATTTAGTTTTCCTTCTGTGTTTTGTTTTTTTTTTTTTCTACATCAAAAATAAAAACCCCACAGATACTGGATTAGGAGATTCTGTGTGTTCAAGCCCAAGTATATCCAGTACGACGAGCCCCAAACTCGATCCACCTCCTTCACCTCACGCCAACAGAAAGAAACACCGCAGGAAGAAAAGCACCAGCAATTTCAAAGCTGATGGTATTTCAGGCACAGCTGAAGGTAAGCTCTCTCTCTGTGGCCAAATTTTGAAATTAACCTTCCAAAAGAGCATCATTAAAGTGAAACTCGACCTCACTGCTGGCTTCACCTGCAGAAGGTAAAGAGATTTAAAGCAGAGAAATTAAAAGCTGATCTTAAACGATGAAGCTTGAGTTGTCTGAGGCGTCGCACAATGGTTGGCTTCTCTGAAAGATGTTTAGAAGTGTTTGGGTTTTTTTTTTTTTTAATAAATAGAAAAATGTTGCCAAGTTAATAGGAAGCATCACTATAAAGTTAAGAGGCATTCTTGTCAGGTTTAAAAGAAAGAAGAAAAAGTCAGGTTGGCTCAGTCACCCATACATCACGTTAGAACTTCAGTGGTTTTTTCAGCATTATTAAACCTCGTGTTATCCCTCCTCCTTAGGCACATCCTCAGCTCTAGAAATGCAAAGCTTGTGATACCTGTTATTGTTTGAATATTCAGCTGCTCATGGCAAGTTTGTGTTGTTTGAGGATAAAAAGGAAAAGGGGAGAGTTTAAATGTTTGGGTTCTTTTTTAAGAACCAGAAAGCAAAAGCCAAAAAAGAACTTTTTTTTTTTCCCCCTTAGTTTAGCTTACTCTTTCCAATGCTGTAGCTGTTCAATGCCCTTCTGAAGGGGTAACAATATATACAGTAGCCAGATATGATCTAACACATGCTTGTCTCTTTAGAAAAGAAGAAAAGAAACATGTTAGGATTCAACCAAAAAGAGCTCCAGAAAAGAAAAAAAAAAGATATGAACAAGGGTGGTTGGGAGGCTCAGAAACTGGGGAGTCAACACATGAGGAGAGATGAAAAATGGAGACAATGGTGTAACATTGTCAGGAAAGGGGAGTGTTGAGTAAGAAAAAGATGCAGTTTGTAATCATGGGAGAGTGAGAAACAGCTAAATCTGTATCAAAGAGTGTTGGAACAAGTTCTGAAAAAAGCATGACAATTGCTGACAGCTGAAGAGACATTAAAAATAGATGTGATAATAGTATACAACTGAGAAGGGGCATGTTAACTACTACTTAGTCATCCTTATTTTCCATTTATTTAATTTCTCAATTGCACTTCTGTCACATACAGAATTTGTTTCCCCAGCTCTCTCTATACAAATCCTTTTTTTAAAAAAGCCATCAGCTTTTTTTTTTTAATAATAGCTCCTGTTGCGTTCTCTTTCCAGTCATTTAACTATCTTTACTGTTGGTTCCCCCCTAGTTTATGGCCTGAAGCCAGCTTTTGTTTTAACCTTTCGTTTTTAATTTGTCATTTTCTTTTTTTCCCCCTTAACAAATCCCTCTTACACCACTTATTTTCATACCTCAGTGGCAAGTTACAGAGAGGATTTTTTTCAGTGTGCTCACCATCAGTCCAAGATTATTTTGTTGAAGTTCAATGTGAATCAAGACCAGCTGGATACCGAGAGCCTTTGAAAAATCTCTTTCTAAGTGGTTAGAAGTTGTATGTTTTTTTTTTCCTGGGGAGATTTATTTTCACAAGTCACTGGAGCTGGAGCCTGTGTGGTCTTGGTCTGCAGGCACAGACCTCTAACCCACAACAAGCTATGGGGAATCTGCAGTTTTGTGCATCCCTGAAATCTTTGTTGTGATTGGAGTGGGGATTGTGTGCTCCTACATCCTTCTCTTGTTCTTTTTGTCTTCCAGCATCCTAAGTCTGAAATCTTTGTGGTAATTCAACAAAACTGGCCTCTCTCATATAAATTAGAGCAGGGAGACATGAGGAAGAAGTTCTTCCCAATGAGGGTGGTGAGACACTGGCTCAGGTTGCCTAGAGAGGTGGTAGAGGCCCCATCAAACCTGGAGACATCCAAGGCCAAACTTGTTGAGGCTCTGAGCAGCCTCATCTTGTACAGGATGTCCCTGTCACTGCAGGAGGTGGCATTAGATGGCCTTAAAAGGGCCCTTCCAACTCAATGCTTTCTGATTCTAAAATTTTATGCAAACTTTGCATTGGCAGCTTTGAGATAAAGCAGGTGACTTGCTTGAAAAGAGAATACAGCCTGGCTCTGGTCATAAAGGTGGAGGAACCTTGTCTTCCTTTCTCCTGGAAATCCTGAGCTGACAGTGAAGAGGAAGAGAAGGATCCTCCTGCTATAGCTGTTCTCAGACAATTACAATGGATCATAGTGAAATTATTTGGGTAATTCTGGATTTTTTAATACCTTTCCTTTGGCACATTTCAAGCATCAGCTTTCAGCCAGAAATTCTGGGTTCCTTCAGTTTTTTGTCTGTAGCAAAACTCAGGTGCTCAATGAGGTTTAAATGGGGTCTTCAGCAAACTCTAGCAGTTTTTACTGCACTTTGCTGGCTTTTCTTGTCTCCTTGAACCTGCCTGCTTTGATCAGTGACCTCTGCCCAAGTATTCAGATATCACGATGATGGACACTGGTGAGCCCAGGGTGATCTACTCATTCCAAGGACTGAAGCTCATCTCCTCTGTGCCCTTCCAGAAAGGTCATGCTGCTTCTTCTTTCTCCACACTACCTGCACATGCACAGCCCTCTTTTTCTGGGCTTGATTCTTTCATCTTCACTTGGTTTATCTTTCTCTAGATTTTCTAAAACAACATTTGCAGCAGTAAAAATACCAAAGCCCCTGTGCTGCAGCTGGATGACAATCATCATTCAGTGCTTATTTTGGAAAAATCAGGTTCTTTTGCACTGCAGTGAAACACAGAAGTTTTTTGGGGCTTTTTCAGTTCTCTGTCACTTGTCACTGAAAAAAAAAAAAAATCCTTGCTGATTTTTGAGGGTAACAGCAGGAATGCTTGCATTAGGCAAGGTGCCAGCATCCAGCAGTGTTTTTCCCACCATGCTGTCTAAACTTGCTCGGAGCAGGGTTAGACAGCACTGTGCTTCAAAGAGGAATAGCTACTCAGAGCCCAGGCTGTTTTGGTTCCCTTGTGTTGCTGCAGTTAGTGGGACAGCCAGGGATATAATAGGGAGGTTTTTCAACTTGAAAACAAGTGTGTGGGGGGGAAAGGGGGAAGAGGGTGGGGGGAAATTAAAAAGCTGTCTTGGAAATAATCTTTGCAGAAAGGATGGCAGGACTAGGAGTAATGGATGCAAATTGGAAGAGGGGACATTTTGGCTGGATAGAAGAAAGGATTTCTTTCCTGTGAGGGTGGTGAGACACTGGAAGAAGTTGCACAGAGAGGATGTGGATGCCCCCTCAGTCCCTGGAGGTGTTTATGGCCAGGCTGGATGAGGCATTGAGCAGCCTGGTTTAGTGGGAGATGTCCCTGCCCACAGCAGGGGGGTTGGAACTAGATGATCTTTAAGGTCCCTTCCAACTCAAACCATTCTGTGAATCTATGAAAGATCTTTCCTGGTGTTTATTTGTCTGGCTCTATCAAGTTTTAAAACTTCATGGCTCTGCTCAAACCTGCCTGTCCTAAGGTTTTAGAAGCTGCAGAAAACCCAAGGTGTGACCGTTTTTGGCATCAAATCTACATAATCCACGTTTTGCAAGGGTTTTGTTGACTTGGAGCTCTGGCCATTGCGGTCATGGGATGCTGTCTCTTGTAGGGATGGTCCAGTTGTATCCATGTAAATGAGTGAGTTGGGCTCCTCTGGTCAGGACACCCAAGGCAGCTTCTCTCTCAGGCAAAATAAAGCCTTTTTCCATTCACATGGATGGAGCTGAGGTACAAGAATTGATAAAAGAGTAATAAAAGTGATTAGCAACTTGCTAGATTTTCCAAACTCTTGTGTTTTCTCTGCAGTTCAGTGTTCCACCACCTTCACATCACCACTTTCTAAAGGGCTTTTGAAGGAAGAGAAAGGGACCTTTTATGTTACTTTTTAGAACTGTTTTCTTACCTCAAAGATATTTGTTCTCTGCCCTTTGTAAAGGAATTGCTTTTCCCTGTACTTTTCTGATCTGTGCAGTCTAGTCCCTAACTCTAGGCGTACCACCTTCTGCCTTGTAGCTAAGAATGATCCCCAGTTTACAGAGAAATTCTTTTTTTTTCCCCTTTTTCATGAGGTGAACTGGTTAAAGGTATTTCAAAAGCTGATGTTCTTCTTGTGTGTGTTCTACAACACTGAAGTCATTCTTGTGTTCTCAGGGAGTGTTGAAGATAAGCTCTGGTTAAGTTTGAAGTGAAAATACATTTGTTTGTTTTCTGTGGGTAGAAAACTGGGGTTTAGGCAGAATTTTCATTTGCACTTCTCACAGTAATTTCCCTGCTTTCATCTGGTTTCTCAGGCTTATGTCCAGGATGGTGTCAAGTTGAACTTGGCATTAATGTTGATACTTATTAATAATACACTGAATTAAAATCAAGCACCCTGATGTAATGTACTTGGTGCTCTTTTCTTTTTTTTTTTTTTGTGCCTTTATTTTGGGGCTTTTTGTAATCTGGAGGAAACCTCCTGATGTTGTCAGAGGACAGCATGTTCCAAAACCTTCGTAGCACATAAAGTCACAGTGTTATCATTGCCTTTTCTGGCCAAAGAGGATGGGAAATGTAACATCTTGACCTGCAGCTGCAGCAAGGGCTAAACTACTCCTCTATTAAGGAGTTTGTAACCTTTGGAATCAAATTTATTAGATGTCAAGGTCCCTGTATGGATTGTGTGGCTTGAAATAAGGCACAGGGATGAGCTACCACCAAAACTTCTTCAAAGAGAAGCTCTTTCTGGTCCATTCCGGGGTAATTTATACTCCTGCTGTGGCTGTACAAGCAAATAGATGTTCCTCATGTTGGAACTCCATAGAAGTTATTCCAGATGATCTTGTCATCCTAGTTATTTTACCCACTCCCTGTCAATTAGCTGTTGTTAATCACAATTGACTAAGTACCAGGAGTAGATATAGAGGCATTCCCTGGAAAAGTGGTTTTTATTTCAGTAAAGAGGAAGGGTTTTGATCCTATGAGATACATGACATGAAATAATACATTAGTGTTGGCACTAGGGAAGAGTTTTCATCACGAAGGCAGACATTTTACCTGATGGGGCCCTACAAGAATTATGTAGAGGGACTTTTTGCAGGAGTGTGTAGCAATAATGAGAAGGTTTTAAACAAAGTGAGGAGATTTAGATGAGATACTAGGAAGAAATTCTTTGATGTGAGGGAGGGTAAGCCCTTGGCCTGGTTTGCCCAGAGAAGTTGTAGCTACCTCATCACTTGAGGGATTCAAGTGCAGGTTGGATGGAGTATGGAGCAACTTGGGCTGGTGGGACGTGTCCCTGCCCAGAGCAAAGGGTTGGAACCAGATGATCTTTGAGGTTCCTTCCAACCCAAACCTCTCCATGACTGCTATGTCCTATGTGAGGATGTATCACTGTAATTTTAAGCTGGGTCATTTAGAACTTTCTTTAAAAAAAAAAAAAAAAAAAGATGGAAGTGGGCAAAACATCTAGCTGTGTTTTCTTGTGTCTGTGTGAATACTTAGTAAAATAGTCAAGAGTTCATGACCTCAGTTGTTGTCTGTAATGCCAAATGGTTGTTTAGATTTAAGCTCCCTGCAAGCGTCACAGAGGTTATCACCTTCTTGGTGTCGAAACACTTTTGGGTTGTTATTTCCCTAAGTTAATTCAGTACTTGGCAGGAGCCAGAGCACCTGAGAAACAGGAGGGCAGAAATTAATCAAATCAAGTCCAAGTCTTCAGAGACTTACTTTCAAGCAAGGCCAAGGTCACTCGTGGGGGAAACCTTCAGCCTCCGTTGTCTCAGCCGATCCGACATGAAAGGTTTTGCTGCTGGAAGACATTTATGTTGATGGTGAGGAGTGAAAGACAAGGGAGGTGAAGCTTATCTATTGTTTTAACCTACTTCGTTGAGGGCTAAAAAAGTTGAAAGATTCCCTTCTTCTCTTTCAAACTGCCTTTAGCTCAGGGTCAGAAGAGGCTGCTGGTTCCGCCCACCTGGTTGTAAGGGAAAGTGTCACAGTGGTGGTCAGCAGGAAAAGGGGATTCTGGAAAGCATAAGGCCCTGGATGAATTGGTGGTGGTTGTACCCCCAGATGCATCTGGGTAGCTAGAGAAAGAGAATGCTCTTCCTCACGCTTCTTTTTCTTTTTTTTTCCCTCTATTTCTCTGAAAACTGGTCTTAGTACATCAAGTGCTCTGTGTTGTGGCTGCTGGTGTTTCCTTGGCACAGGCATTGCACTGTGATTTGGCCTGTTTTTTTGGACAAGGATGAAGTTTGCATCATCTTTATAACAAGCAGCACCTTAGAATTTTTTGCCCGGAGAGCTTGAGGATGCCCCTTCATGTTTAAGGCCAGGCTGGATGAAGCATTGAACAACCTCGTCTAGTGGGAGGTGTCCCTGCTCAATGGCAGGGGGGTTAGAACTATATGATCTTGAATGGTTCCAACCCAAACCATTCTATGATTCTATTATTTTAGTGACTTCAGGGAATTAATATACATAGAACTGTTCTGTCAGCCCAAAACGCAGACCCTGATTATGGAAAAGGTTCCTAATATTCACAGGGTGGTGTTTACAGGATGACAAGAAGTACTTTTAAGATACTAATCTTGCAGGAAAAGTTAATTCCATTTTGTTACTGAAGAGTATCTACCTTAAAAGTCCCTGCCAGCTTTTCCAGAGCGTGAGACTGTAATTTTGTGATGAATCTATAGTTCTAAATTAAAATACCTTAAAAATAAAATGAGATGATTATGTGTTATAAAGCTATGAAAAATGAAAAGACTGAAATAAGGTCGTTGTGTTAAGTTTAACTGTGTTCTCCTGTTCCCTACATAAATGAACCCTTGAATTGAAGTGTCACAATTTAAAATGAATGGGGGTATTTTGGTGTAGAAGGATGGCTCGGTTTTTGAAGGACTTCTTTCTGAGTGCTTGGGCTCATCATTTTATTGGAACTGAGCTAGAGAAGGACATTGGGAAGAGGCTTCCTTTTAAAGAGTAGGAGTTGTATTAATTCTCTTCAAAGTACCTTGAGCAGCAAAAACAGAAGCATTAGGTTAGATAGATAAGAAGACAAAAAAACCATTAAGTTCTCTCTGGTGGTAGAACCGGTGAGAGTCTGTTTTGATGCAGCATGACATGCTGGGTGAGAAGTGTGAGCTGGACACCCTCATCTTGCCCTGAACAGGAGTCTCCTAACAGTATGGGTTTGAAAATTGACCAGCTGTGAAGGTGGGGGGTTCTTGATACTGAAATTCCAGGTGGAGAGAACCATAGAATGAGATTTAATCTTATATAGATGTTGGCATCATAGATGGTAGACACGGTTGATAGAGGTGCTGTAGCTGTACATGGACATTCTGGTCTAGGCTGAGTTGTCCTTCACTTTAGTCATAGTCATAGTCATCTAGGTTGGAAGGGACCTTTCAGATCATCAAGTCGAACCATCATCCCAACTCTTGCAAGCTTCATACCTGGACAGGGACTTGAACACTTGACCCTCAGATTAGGAGTCTGATGCTCTCCCAACTGAGCTGCTTTAAAGCCTCTTAAAGTTGTGATGGGCTTTTGTCCCGTCATAAACCCCCTTGTTTGATAAATACAGCTCTGGAGCAAGCAGTTTTGATGCTCTGTGATGTTGATATCAGGGTTGGCCAAGACAAACCCCATAACTGTGGTGGTGTCCTCCTTTTAGCTCCAAATCCTGACCAGTCAGTCTTTTCAGAACTCTGTTGTTTGGCCAAGTTGTCACCAAATAGCTGCCTTAAATTAGCCGTCAGATTCAGTGAGCAGATTCTTGGTGTCTTCCAAGCTTGAAGTCCCTCCTGCAGACACATGTTCTGTGTATGGGATTTCAGCGGGGAGCTGGCTGTGTGTTTGTTTTATACTCTCTGCTTTAATCTCCTCTTTTCAAACCTTCCACCTTTCTCTTTGGGTTACTTGGGAGAGATGTTATGCATTAGATTTAGTGTGCAACTCCAGCAAAATGGAGTAGGAAAAACTTGAACAGGACTCATAATTGATGTTTTCCACCACTTCCCCCTCTCAAAAAAAAGAAAAAAAAATTAGTAAAGGTTTCTTTTGTGAGCATGAGATGGAGAAAATTGGCCATTTGTCTGGGAGGTAATAGGCTTTGCTGAGAATATGAAAAATCTATCAAATGATTAAATTCAGTGATGTTAAATCACAGTTCACGAAAGGAGAATACAACGCAGTTTAATTTGTCAGGGGAGGGGGAAGAAGAAGCCCTAAAAATTTGAAAAAAAAAGGAAATAATGAAATAATCTTTGAGTTTCTCTTAAGCTGATTTCTCTCTGCTTCTTAAAAGTGCCTGGGAAGTAACAGGCTTTGGTAGAATATTAAAAATTCTATCAAATTATTAAATTCAGTGTTGTTAAATCACAATTCATGAAAGGAGAATACCATCCAGTTTAATTTGGGGCGGTTGGGGGGGAGAAGAAGCCCCCAAAACTTAATATAAAAAAAGAAATTTTGAGTTTATCTTTAGCTGTT
>VZTY01025347.1:80622-116354 GCA_013400935.1 Turnix velox
CAGCCAGGGGTTTGAAGAGCAGTCGTTGCTGAAGTGCTTTTTAGTCATAATTGATTACCTTTCTTTGTATTTTTTCATTGTTTTGGGGTTTTTTTTAATGGCAAAACTGGATTTGAGATGATTTTTGGGTGAAAAATGGCCATTTTGAGCAACTGAACTGATCGATTTTTTGCTCCCCCCCCCAACTCCTTCTGTTTAATGATAATAAGGTTTGATAATATTTAAGGTATTTTATTTGGGGTTCCCGCTGAGTGTTCGTGCCAAGCAGACATTAAATGACAGCATTATCAATTTTCAGTTTTTCAAAATGAAGGCAGTTTAACCTGGCTTTTTTGGCACTCGTGGAGTTTCTGTGGCAGCGGTGGGAAGGTAACGTTGCAGAGCAGAGACAGCGCCATTTCCATCCCATAATGAGGATAAATCTGTCTGATTTAAAAGCAACAGAGGGTGGGTAGGTGGCTCCTTAGTTTAGATTCTCTCATCTCACAGCCTGATTAGGCGGCTGTTAATTTCTTGCTTGTAAAAACATTACTCTTTCTTCATTCAGATTCCTCCAAAAACTAGATGCTGGTTGTTAAAGGCATTCCTGTTGAAGTGGAAGTTTCATATGAGAAAAAAGTTAATCATAAGTGAGGCTTCTTATTCCAGTATGGCAAATTTTGGGTCACAAATATAATTTTTGAGTGCATGTGCAGTTTGGAGAGATGGGAATAGGGTTTGTCCCAGGAATATCCCTGCACATTATTTGCTTAAGGTCACCTCTAGAACCAGATTTAAAACAGTTGAGGTTATGATGGGTGCTGTAGACAATATTTTGGAAAAAATATATCTTCTTAGAAACAGTGCTCACAGTGTTCAGGTCTATTTGACTCCAAGTATTTTGTGTAGCTGGAGTTTCCATAGTTGGATCATGAAATGGAAGATTCCACTGAAATACAGTAAATAACAAATACGTACGTTTTCATCCTAAAGCTAAACGTTCAGCAGTGATAGTCCTCAATAAAGATCTTCAAAATATTGCCAAGGATTCCTGAAGAATTCTAATTACTCACAGAAATTCCCCACTTGATAGGCAGCATACCTGAGTTCCACAGAATACTTAAGAGGCCTTGATTTCTAATTAAGTTAGGACAAACTTAATTGTTTGTGAGTTTGTGTCTTCTCCATGTTGTCTTGAGAGAATCTAGTCGTTGTAGAAGGAAACCCTCGTTGATGGCTAACTGAAGTGTTTCCACATCTACAGTTCCTTAGACTAAGAAAGAGGAGAAAGTTTCTTCTTTTTTTTTTTTTTTCCAGAAATATTTCTTTCAGGCTTTTTTTTTATTTCCTCCACAGCCTTTGACTGGAGGGAGTTGTTCTTGTTACATATCATCAGGTCCCATAATTTTTCATAACTCTACTCAATGGCTTGTAATAAAGGGATGCTGTCAAGGTTGTCAGGTCCAAAGTTTAACCAGCAGTACTTTTGGAAAAAAAAAAATTTTAAAAAAAATAAAAGATCTACAAAAAGTGGCCTCTAGAGCCCGAATGGAGCCAGAATAAAAATCCAAAATTACTTTCTGAGCAACTCAGGAGCTGGTATGTTGGTCTCTTTGAGGCTCTGCTTGTGAAAATCCTTCTGCGCTTTGGTCCCCTTCGTAGGAGGACGTTCAATATACAAGAAACTTAACGCTGTGGCACATCAGGAAGAGAGGATTCTTCTTCATCCCAGTTATCCTTCTGGAGCAAAGTAGGTCATGGAGACCCTGTGAGCTACAGAGGGGTTTTGTCTTTTCAAGGGTAATTTAGGAATTGTCACCTCTTGGCTCTTGGTCCCTACCGTGTGTTCGTTCTTCAGAGCATTGTGCCTGTGTCTTAGCACCAGCCCATGTCCTCTGCTGATTTGGCCTGACAAATCTGAAATGAATATATATTTTTTAACTCCTTTTTTTTTTCTTTTCTTTCCCCTCTTAAAAAGCTTTGAGAAAAGAGGAGATGGAGATTTTTATCTTCAAGTAAAATATACTGCCCAGATCACAAACAGTGGTAGGAGTCAGAAATCCAACCAGTTTTGCAAGGGGGTGGAAGAGAACGGAAGGGAAGGGACTGGGTTGAAATGAGAACTGTGAAACATTGAGAGATTTATTGGGAAAACTTCCCTTTCAATCCCTGTTTATGTCTCAACTGTAAGTCTCTGGGGACAGGTTTCATTACTTCCCCTTCACTTCTTTGGCTGAGAATTTCCAGCCAGGTATCCACCAGATTAGTCAATAGGGTGAGGTTCTCCTCGTTACCAGTTAGACCAGTGTGAAACTTTATATCAATTACTTGTGATTTTTTGGTACATCCAGTGTGTTCCCATGTCAAGGAGGAAAAACTGGCTGTTGGTTACATCATCTTTAAGGATTTTGTATACTCTTGGTGATGTTACAGCTTACCTGGGGAGGGATTCATGCAGAGGGAGAGTGTCAGGAGGATGGAGCCAGGCTCTTCTCAGTGACCTCCAATGACAGGGTGAGGGACAATGGGTGCAAGCTGGAACACAGGAGGTTCCACAGAAATTGGAGAAGAAACTTTGTCAGGGTGAGGGTGAGAGAAGAGTGGCACAAGTTGCCCATTGAGGGTGTGGGGTCTCCTTCTCTGGAGACATTCAAACTCCACCTGGACACCTTCCTGTGTGACCTGATCTGGGTGTTCCTGCTCCAGCAGGTGAATTGGACTAGATGATCTCTGCTGGTCCCTTCCAATCCTTGACATTCTGGGATTCTGTCAGTGTTTTATGGCTCAGGAGGGAGCTCATCCCATAAGGCTCTGCTTGATACCTCGGATTTGCTCATTTCTTTCAATTCCCCGTGACATTAGCTTGCTTTTGCTTGGTTTTTCATATTTACTTGCTTTGCCGAAGCCATTTGATCCTGCCCACTGAGTGAGCAGTCCTTCACTCATGCAGACATTGCCCAATAAAAAGAAAAATCTGCTACTCCATCAACCTTTATTATATCTGATTGCCCGGTGTTTTGGCTGTAATCTCATACTATTAGGTGTCATGGTTTTTTTCCGTGCCATCAATTATTGCGACTACCTGCGCATTAGCTCCTCGTGCAAGGGCTGAGAGCTTCTTGCTTCCCTTTAAAGATCTGATTGATGGGTTAGAAGAACACAACGGGGTCTTACTGTGCCCAAGAGATGATGAATAAATAATTAAATGTTGTTAAGCCCCATTCCACCTGGACAATAAGGATCCTAGTTAGGGTTGGAGAGGACAAAACAAGCCTAATTCCTCCTCCTTGGTACAACCGCAGCGTCATTCTCTTGATGTATTCAAACTTGAATTTTTATTGGGGGGGGAGGGAGAAGAGGTTAAATGTAATTAAGGGATGAATAATCATAAAATGTTTAGCAAAGATGAGGTGCAAAAGGCATGAGATTCTCCACTCCAAAGGATGCTTGTGGTTTGAAAAGCATTATTGGTAAGAGTGGAAGTGGAGGAAACACTAAGGAAAAATCTACAGGGAGGAGAGTGAAGCTGATGACAGTGAATGTGTAGTTGTAGATAGAAAATATCTATTGTTGATATAGGAAATTAAAGATGTTGGAAAGAACTGAAGTGCTGCAGAATGTGATAGTCTGGAAGGCTGATGAGAAAGGAATTTCTTAAAGTCATTAGCAACAAATAAATTCTAGCCATGATACAAATCTAATGCTTGACAAGAGTCAAGTGATGAGTTTCCACCTTCTCCTTAGTTGAGGTTTCCATCTTTTTCAGTTCTTCATTGTTCATTTGAGGAAGAAGTTCTTCCTCCTCATGAGGGTGATGAGACACTGGCCCAGGTTGGCCAGAGAGGTGGTGAAGCCCCAATACCTGGAGACATCTGAGGCCAGGCTTGCTGAGGCTCTGAGCAAGCTGATCTAGTGCAAGATGCCCCTGCCCACAGCAGGGTGTTGGACTAGATGGCTTTGGAAGGTCCCATCCAACCCAACATAGAACCCAACAGGTTCTATGATTCCCTGAAAAACTATAATAATAAATCCTGATTTCAGAAAGGAGAAGCAAGACATTTCTAGCATTGGAAAGAATGAGAATTCACCTTAAATTTGTACTCCTTCTAAACAATTTAAACATCATCTCCACTGCTTATTTATTTATGTCATTAGTTACATCTAGTCATCCAGATTAACTAATTTCTTAAGCCAACTACAAAACTGGCTTGAGGGCTCTCTGGTGAACTTCTTTGTATTCCTGGAGGGATCTTGAAGCTGTGAAAATATTTCAGAGAGGTGGAATCAAATGGATGTTTATGCTTGTAGCTGGAAAGAAGGAAGGGATCCTGAAGAATCTATGTGTTGTTTAACCTCATACTGATCCTGTGCAAAATAAGGAGGAGGTGATCAGAACAGAAAATAATTTTCCTTGGCAAAGGAAGCAACAGAGTTGTCAAAATCTCTTCCAGGATGGTGAAAAGCTGAGCAATTTTTAATGCTGCATTACCACAGATACCTTTGAAGGGTAAAATATATCAAGGTAGTCCTGCCTGATATTGTGAACTTTAGAAAGTTAAGTCATCTTCATTATCCATCCTCATTTCTCCTGCTAGCAAGAGTGTAGCCATTCCAAAGATGATGGGACCACTTGACCCCTTGGCACCTGTATAAAAGCTGGGTTTTACTGTGCCTTGTAAAAGCCGTTTTTTTTATGCTTAACTTCTTCAACAACACAATGAGGGAAGGAAGTTGGAACCAAGTCATAATAATAATCACTGTTCTTTCTGTGTGAAACTGCTTTTCAGTCTAATGGGATTGTGTTGGGGTTTTAATTAATTAATCATTTGCAAGGTGGGAGCTGTAACAAAGCACAAACCAGCCTAACTGCAATGCCTGAATTTCAAATCTTTATTCTCTCATATTGTTGGACTGGTAAAATTGGGATGTTTTTTTTCTCCCTCCTGTGTGTGGGTTTGTTTTTTTTTCTTTCTTAGAGCTGTTTTTTCTCATTAATTAGAAGTGAGCATTGTTTTCCTAACATAAAAAATTGAAACTTTTGGGTTGAAAAATAGAGCAAGAGAAGGTGACTTCTGGGAAGGGGGTTGCTGTTTTTGAAAGACTGGTTGGATAAACCACGTTTGACTTCTGTGGGAGGTAGGATGAGACTGATACAACCAATGAGATAAAGCTGCTATTGAGGGGCTGCTTATAAATATAAAGCTTTATTCATTTTTCAAGGAGGAGGAGGAGAAGGGGGGAGGTCCTGTCTTGTGCTGCCTAAAAAACAGCCTCATCCTTCTCTCCCATCCAAGAGGAACCTATCCAGGGTTTGTGGCACACAGCAGACTGCTTGATGCTACTCTGCAAAATCCTGACAAGCTCTGCATGATGCTGCAGTTGGGATTTTACCATCAGGAAAAAGAAATCCATAAACTACACCGAGCTTTCTGAAATCATTAACACCTTAGTTGTATTGATGATTTCATTGCAGCACCAGAGGAGCATGGCTGATCCACCACCTCGCTGCGGCTTCCCTTTTGCGTGATACCCCTCCTCTTCCTTCTCCCTCCCAACTAGAAAAAGGGGGGAAAAAAAAAATCAACACTGTAAATTGATTTGGGGATCAGCCTTGATAAAATACCACCATTCAGCCCCCTACATGTCGTCACAGCTGCGGCATGAGCTCTTCTTGATTATTTGGCTGCTCAGGCAGAAGCTGCCACGGCGCAGTTGGAGGTGCGCAGAGATTAACCGGTGTCTGTCCCACCATTTGTCATACAAATAAGGGTGCCAGAAGAGTGAAATACTATAAATCTTTTTTTTTTTTTTTTTCACCCCCCCTCCTCTCTCTGGGATTGAAACCTTTTATCAGTTGTGTCACTTTCATTATTCAATAAGCGATTAGTAACAGCCATTGTCGTTTAGCCATTTAGTCGTTAACAACTCAGGGCTCTGGCTGGGAAGGAAGGAAGACTTTGATGCCAGCATCTGATGTAAATGCAGGGTTTAATATTTATCTTTTCAGGCCAAATGTAGTTGTTACGTGGTGTTTTACTCAGGAGTGAAGGGCAGCATGACTTAGATGGGAGTCTCTTAATTTGTTCATCCCCCACCCCAAGTTTTAGCTTTATCACGGCAGCCACGTAGTGCTTGTGTGTGCCCTGACAAAACACTCAGTGTTTAAAATACACAGAAAGGAAAACTGCATCCTTCTTTTTCCAATTTCTTCATTTGAAGGCTGGTTACAGCATCTTCCATGGGAATTTTATGCAAGGGCAGATTTTGGGAAGAAGAAAAAGTCATATTACAGGAATGATAACCTTGGTGTAAGAGCAGCCGCAGAAGTTAACCCTGATAAGCCATAAATGGTGATGTCTTCTTCTAAAATTCCATGATGAAGCACTGAGCAACCTGGTGTAGTGGGAGGTGTCCCTGCCCGTGGCAGGGGGGTTGGAACTAAGATCCCTTCCAACCCAAACCATTCTATGATCCTAATCCCTTTTCCCTTGAGGGTCCTATGTGCCAGACTGGGGTTGGAACTAGATGATCTGTAAGGTCCCTCCCAACCCAAACTATTCTATGATTCTATGATCTTGTTGGATGTATTCATAGAATCATAGAATGTATTGAGTTGGAAGGGACCTTCCAAGGTCATCAAGGCCACTGCGGTGACAGGGACATCCTGCACCAGATCAGGTTGCTCAGGGCCTCATCAAGCCTGGCCTTGGATGTCTCCAGGGATGGGGCCTCCACCATCTCTCTGGGCAGCCTGGGCCAGTGTCTCATCACCCTCATGGGGAAGAACTCTGCTAGACTAACATGATGAGTTGCACGACAAGCAGAATAATATGCTAAGCTGATAGACATCTATCAGTTTGTCTTACACTTGTTTTGATGAAAATTAACTACAAACTGGAGTTCTATAGATCTCCAGTGGAAACTGGGCTGTAAATGCTCAATATGGACATGGTTCCCTTATAAAAAAACAAAAACCACTTTGTTTCCAAAGGGTGTATGTGACTTGTGGATGGTATGGATTAAATGAATGGGTGCAAACTGGAACACAGGAGGTTCCACAGAAATAGGAGAAGAGATTTTGTCAGGGTGAGGGTGAGAGAAGAGTGTCCCAGGCTGCCCAGAGAGGGTGTGGGGTCTCCTTCTCTGGAGACATTCAAACCCCACCTGGACGTGTTCCTGTGTGACCTGACATGGGTGTTCCTGCTCCAGCAGGGGGATGAGACTAGATGATCTCTCCAGGTCCCTTCCAGTCCCTGATGTTTTGTGATTCTGTGAGTATGTTAGGAAAAAATGAGATAAGGGAGGAATGGAAATCCTATTTTCTATTCAATTTTCGAATTGCTTTAAATTTCAGAATAAGTAAGAGCTCAACTACGAAAGTTGACCCTAAACCTAATCCAGCTTTGTGCTGTCTTAAAAGACTTCTGTAGGTAACTCTTACACCTTTGCAGAAGTGTCTGGGAAACACCAAGAGCTGATCCCATCCTACTTCATTTTTATCTTCAAACAAATTCTGGTTTGTTTCCCACGTGAGGAAACAAATGTGCTCTTTTTGGCTTTAATTCAGCCTGAAGATGCTCCTTTATTGTAGCATATTTTATTTTTAGTTTGCTGCATTTCCACTCTTGACACTTTAATAGACATTGGAAAAGAAATTTCAGGACAAAAGCAATAGCCAAATACTTGGGAAATTTCTAGATGCCTGCACTGTGTGTGTCTTTTAAAAGTGAGCAGGGAGAATGTAACTCCTTTGAGCAGAATCAGCTCTTTCTGCTTTTTTTTTAACTGTTTTCTTGACAGTAATTGCTCAAGCTCTCAAGAAAATGTAGCTGCTTTTTGTTCCAAGGCGTGAGGGTGCAGGACAACACGTCTTTGGTTAATGGATTTAAATGCTCCTTGTTTATCAGCCTATAATGGGCAAGATTGTCCTCTTCCTGGCCATAGATGAAACTGATGGTCCGAAACAAGAATAAATCCATCATGCCACAAAAGTGGTGCTTCTCCATAGAGTTAAGCAAGTCTCTTTTCTCTGAGTCAATACCTTGTCTGAGCAGCAGAAAGGAGAGACAGGCTGGTGGTAAACAACACGTGTCCCGCTATTGTCCCGCTCTTATCTTCCTCTTTTTGATGCTTCACCCACACTGATTCCTCTTTGTAATGTTTTTTCCTCTTTTCCTTCAAAATACATTGGATGGTTTTTATTGATACAATCATAGAATGGCCTAGGTTGGAAGGGACCTTTCAGATTATGGTGTCCAACCACCAACCCAGCTCTGACAAGAGCCAGCCCTAAACCATCTCTCTGAGCTCTGTGTCTGTCCAGCTCTTCAGTCCTTCCAGGGATGGTGCCTCAACCCCTTCCCTGAATAGCTTGTTCTGATGCTTCATAACCCTTGCAGCATCAAAAATTTTCCTTATATCCATCTAACCCTCCTCTGGCACAACTTGGGACTGTTTCCTCTTGTCTCATCACCCGTTCCTTGGGAGAAGAGCCCATTTTCCCCTGGCTACACCCTCCTTTGAGGTAGTTGCAGAGTGAGAAGGTCTTTCCTCAGCCTCCTTTTCTCCAGCTGAACACCCCAGCTCCCTCATCTGCTCCTCACCAGACTTTTCTCCAGTCCCCTTACCAACTCCTTTACCCTTCTCTGCAACAGCTCCGTCACCTCAGTGGCTTTTTTTGTGGTGAGGGGCCCACAACTGTACACAGCACTCTAGGTGAGGGCTCACCAGTGCCATATCCAGAGGGACAATCACTTCTCCCATCCTACTCATGTTGGTAAGGACCTCAAAACCCAAGCAGTTTGGATGTCACAAGGGTTTATTGTCACAAATGTCATTTTGGCCAGATGTACTGATATGATCCAGTCCCTATTTGTTTCCCTTTTTATCCCAGAATCTCTTTAACTGCGGGTTGCTGAGTGAGAAGGGTGGCTTCAGAGAGCAGTATCTCAGGTGGAGGTGTCAACAGAGCTCTGATGATACTAATTACAAGCATGAAGCTGATCTTGAAATTAAGATGTTGACTGGATAATTAGGCAGGAATTCAACTATCTTTGAAGTTCCAGAGGGTCCACTATCTTGTATCCAATCTAATTGTGTAGGGTGGAGAAAAAAGTTAATATCACAAAAAAATTATATAATTTTAATGAACTATAGATATGAACGATATAATTTCGTGTTTATTATGTGATGCTGAGATATATAAGCTGATTTTCCTTAAGTGCTTTGTAATTAAACTATCATACACTTACTTAGCTTCTGATTAACTCTGGTCATTAATACATGATGATTTTGTTTTTCTCATATTTTCAATCATAAAAACCACAATATAAATAATAGAAAAGAGTCAGAAGGGCTGCTGACACCCTGCTCCACCTGTCTAGCGTAGATTAATATGGACAATAAACACTAAAATGCAATTAAAATACAAATATAACCTTCACTCAGTACATTTTGAGTGATTTTTACATTCATTTTACAAGCTGGAGTTTGCAGAAAACTGTGATGTGACACTAAAAGTGGGGGGGAAAAGATGATTGTGACAAATTCCTTTTTATCAAGGGAAATGTTTGGTTTTCTTCTGTGGTTTTGGGGATTATTTTTCTTTTTATAAACACAAATGCCTACAAAGAAGTGGAGGCAGGGTGATAAACTGATACTCTAATCCCATAATAACTCAGCCTTGTGAAATCAACCCCATTGGAGAAAGGAACCTCTGAAATTGGTCGATCAAATGCTTACAAGCAAAGCACTTGTTTTGCAGTATTGAAGCTGGTGGTCTGCTGATCACAGCCCAGCAATTACTGCCCTGTTAGATAGCAGGAGCAGCAGTCATTAAATAATTATACCTTTGATTAGCTGCTTTAACTGTTCGTTGCCTTTGAAATACGATAGTATAATTTAAAGCTTTTATTAAAAGACAATTTCTTCTAGGTGGTTGAAAAGGATTTTTGTGTGTCTGTATGTGTGTGTGTACATGTGTGTGTATAAAAGGCCCATAATTTTCTGCTTCAGATAATGAAAAACGGAGAGAAATGTTTCCAATTAACATTTGCTTTTGTTGATGGGAGTCTTGTGTGTTTAGGGTGTCCTGGAAAAGCACTGAGATAGTTCAGTAGGTTCATTCCCTGCTGCAGAAGTTGCAGTGTAGAAATCTTTTAGGGGAAAATAAAAAGAATCCAAAACATTGTTTTAGAAATTAATTGGAGGAACTTTTTTTTTCCCTCCCTGTCAGGAGTAAAAATATGAATGTGTTTTCATTTATTTCTACCCCCCACCCTTTCATTTGAAATGTTCCAAGCTGAATCTTTCCCAAATGTAATTAACTATTGATATGACTTGAAGTATTGCTTTTGGAGGGTTTTGTGGGTAGAGCACTGGAAAGGATTTCTGATTCAGAAGAGAGGTTTGCTGGATTTTTTTATTGTCAGCCACTTTTATTTGTGTTTGGGCTGGGCAACTTCTATAACTTGGCTTTTTCAGGTGCCCAGCATCTTGTTTTTCTGGGTATTCTGGTGTCCAAAAAGGATGTCCTAGGGGCTGTCACCATATGGAATAAGAGGCAGTGCATATCATTTATGTTCTGATCTGCTGTTCAGATCTGTTGTCCCGTTAACAGCAATGTTTGGAAATTTTAGAGTCACATTCAAATGTGTAAAGATGTTTTACTATGGAAACCCAGATTAATAGTTATGTTGTATGCAGAGAAAAAGCATTTCTTGATGAGGCCCTTGCACTTCAGGTTTTTTTATTTTAAAATCTAGTGTTAATCTGATACAGATTCACGGTGTGTCCGGATTATTTTACGTTTTAAATGACATGTGTTGATACCCTTAGTCTTTTTTTCCTTTGTAACCCTGTTTTGAGGAATTATTGCTATTGCTGCTTCCACAGATGGTAAAGAGCGGTGTCAAGCCCCTTCACAGTTATAGAAACAGGTTTACATGGTGTAAAAAAACTCATGAGTTGCATCTTAATGAAATAATTTCAATCCTCCAGTGAAGGAGCACAGTCCTGTTGAGCAAATCACTACTCTAATGACCAGCAAGAAAGGAAAATACTCTATTTGTCCCTGCCTATATATATATGTCCCTACCTATAGCAGGGGGGTTGGAACTAGATAATCTTTAAGGTACCTTCCAACCCAAACTATTCTATGATTCTCTGATTTGCCACTTTACAGCCCTAATTAAACCAGTTGAAAAGACCTGAAGGCTGAAAAAGGCTGAAGGGCTGAATCCTTTCCCCACTGGCGTGGCAACTACTTGTTCCCAGAGTTTATCCTGTAAATACCCCACTGATGCTCTGGTTTGCCCATCATCCAGGCCTTCTCCGCCCCTATTTTTCTAGGTAGATGTTGCACAGATATTATCTGAATGATTTTCCCCTGACTTATGCAATGGGAAAAGGGTTTCCCCCCCCACCTCATACATCTTCTCATTCTTTAATTGTCATGCAATAAGAATAAATAAACACAAGGTCCTGCGATGAATGGACAGCCTTATTTATTCTGGGGAGGATGATGAGGATGATGATGATGATGATGATGATGATGTGCTCGGCAAGACACGTGGTGTGCCAACTACATCCCCAGCCCCCTTCCTCCAGTGTAGGTGAAAAGATCCTATTATTTCTGATAATTGATGCTGAGGGCTGTGGCGTGCCTCATTTAATCAGCGCCGCTCAGCACACTCTGGGGATGTAATTCATGCACACTTTAACATCCAACATGGCTGACAAGGCTTGGACACACAACCGAACGGCGACATCATTTTTTAATCAGCTATCTGAAGACTATTTATCTAATCTACAGAGAACTCTGTCACATGGAGACCAGAGGTGACATTAAAGCAGCTGCGGTTTCGTAGTAGGGGAAGATTTTTATTTTTTTCTTAGGGCAAGACTGTGGAAATTAAGACTCTACCTAAAAATGAAAGCGCATTTATCATAGAAGCACCGTGGACTTGGGGGTTCTGAAATTAGTCACCTAAAACCAGAATTATCATAGAATGGTTTGGGTTGGAGGGGACCTTCAGGATCATCTAGTTCCAACCCCCCTGCTACAGGCAGGGACACCTCCCACTACACCAAGTTGCTTAGTGCCTCATCCTGCCTGGCCTTAAACATCTCCAGGGATTGAGGGGGCATCCATGTCCACTCTGTTCTCACCACTCTCACGATGAAGAACTTCTTTCTTACCTCCAGCCTAAATCTTCCCTCTTCCATTCTGCATCCATTCCTCCTAGTCCTGCCATCCTGGACCCTATTAAGAAGTCCTACTCCAGCCCTTCTGTAGCCCCCTTCAGGTATTGAGAAGCTACTCTGAGGTCCCCCCGAGCCTTCTCTTCTCTGGGCTGAACAACCCCAACTCTTTCAGCCTGTCCTCAGAAGGCAGATACTCCTCACCATCTTCATGGTCTCTTCTGGACCTGCTCCAACAGCTCAATGTCCTTCTTAGGTTGAGGGCTCCAGAACTGGACTAAGCAACTCCAGTTTGGGTTTCACCAGAGCTTCTGCTTGTTGAAGTGATTTGGGCAAGTCAAAGGGGCTTAATCTCGTGGTTTGTTGAATGCAGTATCTCAAGCATCCTTAGAGAACTTCCCAAGTACCAAACATGTGTCCTCACATCACACATGGGTAAGTGTGCTTTCTAAAATCATCTCTTTTGTAAATAATAGCATGTGATTGTAGTGGCAGTAAACATATTTCCTAGTGTGCCTGACTAATCAAAACTAGAGAGGAAAAGGAGGTTTATTATCACAGAATAAATAGCATCCTTGTTGAAGAAAGCAAACACAGAAACTCTGTGTGCCAGGGGCTGATCACAGATGCAGAGTTACTGCCTGAACAAATACAAAGATAGGTGGAAATTGAGAGTCATTAAGTTTAATTGGTTCCCAGTTATCCCCTATCTTAACAAAAGGCTGTAGCAAAGCCTAGTTTTCTTCTTCTGCCCACTTGTCTACTCTCACTTCAAGATGCAGACATTTAAAACATATAAGCAAGCTTATTTTACAATACAGCATGTGTTGAATGAGTAGAATTGAGCTCACAAAGAGAGTGTCCAGCTGGATGCCCTCACAGAGCTTCAACCAAAACAGCAAGCTCTTACCACTCTTGTCATGTAAGGGATGTGTGTAATCATCTTCCACTAGACTTATATATTGGAATTTTGTGCTCTCTTTCCTTGGTGTTTGGATGTTTGAAGTCTTGCAGAACCATTAAAAACCTGTCCAGCTGCTACTGCAAATTGTGTTGTAAACTGTCTTTAAAATGGCAAAATAGCAGGTGAGGACACAGAAAATGGAAATACTGGAGTGGAATTGCCACTGCTCATGCACAGCAAGGCCAGTTAGTACCTACAGAGTCATGGTGAGGACCTTTATGGCTCCTCATCTCTATGTGCTCTACAGCCACATATCCTCTTTCCATCTGCAGTGACCACTCCTTGGCTTAGGATGTTTTTGGAGCAAAAGAGTGAGAGACTTCTTTGCCTTTAACTCCAGAAGAGGCCAAAGCCTGTTTTCTGGAAAGATGAATTGATTGACTTAAGATCAACTCCTGAAGGTGTGCAGCATTAGCCATTTTTAGGTAGCCACGTGCTTCCTTAGAAGAACTCGGGAAATCATTTTAGGCCTTTATCTTAAACAACTGCCCTATGAAGACAGGCTGAAGGAGTTGGGGTTGTTCAGCCTGGAGAAGAGAAGGCTTGGGAGGACCTCAGAGTATTTTATCAATACCTGAAGGGGGCTACAGAAAGGCAGGGGTAGGACTTTTTAATAGGATATGTGAAGGAAGGACTAGAAATAATGGATGTAAATTGGAAGGGGGTAGATTAAGGCTAGATGTAAGAAAGAAGTGAGGATGGTGAAGCACTGGAAGAGATTGCCCAGAGAGGTTGTCTATGCCCCCTCAATCCCTGGAGGTGTTTAAGGCCAGGTTGGACAAGGCACTGAGCAGCCTGATCTAGTGGGAGGTGTCCCTGCCTATGGCAGGGGTGTTGGAACTAGATGATCTTGAAAAGGTCCCTTCCAACCTGAACTGTTCTATGATTCTATATCTCAGGCTATTAAGGTTCTCAGGGTGCTTTGTGATTTCTCCTCATGGTGGCTGCTGGGAGGAATGGCTTGCTCCAAGTCCATGGTTGCAGTGATCCTCATGTTGTTTTGCAGAGGATCACCATCCTCATTATGTTCTTCAGTCCTCAGAGACAGGAGAGCACCAAGAGGAAGGGGGCCAGAGCCTGGTGGATGCTAAAGGACACACTTGGATGTGTCAGGACCTCAGCATCAGTGGGAGGAAAGTCAATTTGTTTAAAGAGAAGGAAAAGGCCTGACACTGAACACATTAAAATGGATTATTTCATCAATAGGTTAATAGAAAAGCAGGCAGCCAGTTCACTTCCTGCTCACGCGGCCGTGCCATTAAAGTGTGAAAAATGAAACAGGACTGGGAAAGGGTTTTTATGTACTGGAGAGAGTCTTCCCTTTCTGAGGGTTGCCAGACCTCCATTTTGCCTATTTATATGTAAATTTTTTTTCCTAGGAAAAAATAAAAAAAACAAGTGTAGGTTGCTGGTAGCTGTTAAACATGTCATGAAACTGTAGTTGATTTTTTTTCTTTTCCATCTTGAAGGATGTGTGTAATTAAGGTATTTTTAGGTTTGATGAACTTTTCTTTTTAGGTAGTTGTAATTTAGCCTCCCTGACAACATTATCTATTTTAATTTCAGCAAGAATGTCACGCAGGCATCAGTCTTCCATTTTCCTTTCCAGTACATAACATTTAAAGATGGCTTTTATTAAATATAGCTTAATATTCTAGGGTGTTTAGGCATCTCTCTTCCAGCCTTGGCTCTTCAGCTGTACACTGAGCATTTTGTTAAAGATTGGGATGACTTCCCATCGCTGTTCCCTCTGGAGGTAGCCGTTTGGGCTAAGTTTCATAGGTGGTTGAAAAAGTTCTTTCAGAAATGCAGAAAGATTTTTCAGTGGTTCTGTTGCAATCCTCGTCATGTTTGTATCATCCTAAAGCATCAGGTGGTGAGGTCTTTTCTGCAGATTTGAGTGACAGGTTTCTTCTTAACAGTCTCTGAGCTGAATGGGAGTGAAGGACACGCTTAGAAATTTATCAGAATTAATGTAACATTACTGTGAGGATAGTGAGATGCTGGTCCAGGTTGCACAGAGAGGATGTGGCTGCCCATCCCTGGAAGGGTTCAACACCATGTTGGACTGAGCTTGGAGCAATTTGGGATGGTGGGACATGTCCTTGCCCAGGGCAAGGAGTTGATCCAGATGATCTTTGAGATCCCTTCCAACTCAAACCATTCTATGATTCAATTATATGCTCCTTTTTAGAAGTCTCACATCCAAACTTGAGGCTCTCCACTCTCTGCAGAGGGCTGAGTCTCTCTCTGAGAAGGGTGGTCACTCCCTGAGGAGGGTGACTCAGACAGAGTTTTGGATGCTCTTCCACTTGTCACTGACCCAGCAAACTCTTCCTTGAGCTGGTCAAACAGTTTAGTTGTGTGCCAGGCAGTGCTGCATCATTATTTCTTCACTGGATGAACTGATGGTTTGGAGGGAAAGCCACTCTTAGCAGATACCTGGGTTCCTCCTTGGATAGTGGGATGTCTGTGGGTGAAGAAAAGGGGACATCTCTATTATCTTACTGTAAGTTGCTTTTGAGTGCCAGCAGAGTCAGGTGTACTAGGACACGGTTTCTTCTAATGAGTGCAGGGATGGAGTCATTTTCAGTAGTGTCTTCTGCTAATTATAAAGCAGTGGTTGGGAGCTTGGGGTCTTCAATGCTAATAAAGCCAGGGTGTTACCTCCTCCACAAAGAATGTACCTTTTTTATTTACTTTTCCAAATAAATACTTGAATTTTGCAGTTATTTACCTGGGGGAGGAGGGAAGGACCACAATCATCATTGGCATCTATGTCTACTTGACACCCTTCAAAATAACTAAGCAATGCCTCTGAGCTGTGATACAACCAGAGTGTTATTAAAAGGATTTAAGAACTTTACACCATTACCTCAACTTTTGAAGGCTGTGAAAAGATGATTTAAGGTGTTCCAAAGGTGACCTACGGGCCCCAAGTGATCAATATGGGCTTTTGGAGGAGAAGGAGCTCTTTTCTTGCTGTGTTTTGTTATTAATTAAAACGTGTTTTACTCTGTCTGCTTTGTCTGGTCCTGTGTCTTCTGCACAAATACTTCCTGGCTTCTGCTGCTCTGGTTTTGTCCATTCCAATAGTGGATCCATTTAATCTTGTCAAATCCTGTCGTGTTTGTAGAGATGTAAAACATCTAGAAGAGATTTTCCACATCATCCATGGATTGGAGAGAGGCCATAGTGTCCTGTCTGTGTTTTCCATGTGTAGCTCTTCACGTGCAAACAGCCTCGTGCTTGTATTTTACTTCACATGCTATTTTTGATGTTTCTTTTCTTTTCTCCCCTTTTTTTCATTGATTTGGTTTCTCCCCTCCCCCCCAACTTTTCTTTTTTTTCTTTATTTTTATTCTATTCTCTTTTTTTTTTCTCTTCCCCTTCTGCTCTCTGGACGCAGCCAAACGCAAAGCTTGGAAACTAAACCGTGTTGGTAGCCTGCGAAATATATACAGCAGCAGCAGCACCAACACCGAAGGTAACAAACTCACCCACCCCTTTTAGATGGACAACCCCCCCTTTTTTTATAGTCTTTCAACCCTCTTTTCCAAAAAAAATCCCTTCCCCATTGTGGGCCCAGAAATCAAATTTGCCCCAAGCATGCGTGCTTTGGTCTTGTGTTTGTGGAGTCATTCCCCTTGGTCTTTTCATCTCTTTTTTGTGTTTGTGCCTTTGCTTTTGCCATTCGTGTTCCTTTCAGCTTACTTAAATTTTGACCTTTCCCTCTAGTCGTGGATTGGTGATGTTTAAATTACTTCAGGAACCTATTTTCTCCTTTTATTTTTTTTTCCCTATATATATTTTTTTTTCTATTCCCTCTCTCTGTGCGGGCACTGGATGTAATATTTCCCAAGTTATTACAGTTTTTAAAAGTGTTAGCATCAGGTGTAATGATCTGTAGCCAAATACAATAGTGTGCTGTGACATTTAAGTAACAATCTTAATTTGTTTTGTGCAAGCCTTCTCCATAATGCTCTTTCCAGCTCTAATCCAGAGGCGAGACAGTGCCGGGTCATTTGCATGTGCTACTCTTGCTTGTAAATTCTCTAGATTGTTGTATTTCTAAAGGTCACCCTGTGGCAAAGTTCACAAATTGACTTACATTGCCTTTTTTTTTTTTTTTTTTCCCCCCCCCCAAGACACCTTCCTTGGCTTTTTTATAATAACCCTTTNTCATGGCTTTTGTATAATAACACATTGAATTTTATATTATTTTATTTATTTTTTTTCCCCCTGCCTTCATTTGAACAACACAATTACAAACTTCCTTCTCTCTCTCTCTTTTTTTTTTTTTTTAATTATTACAAATGCCAAAGGTCAGAATTACTTCATTTGAACAACATGATTATAAACTTCCTTCTCTCTTTTTTTTTTTTATTATTATTATTACAAGTGGCAAAGGTCAGAATTACTCAGAAGCCAGGCAAGAAAAATGGGGGAAAAAAAACCCTCCACCACCTCCAGCAGCATGTAAGAGGGATGGTGGAAGAAATAAGGAATGCAAATAGGTCACAACTCAATAATTTCAGCAGAAAGGGAGGGGGAGATTATTTTTTTTCTCTTCACTTAAGTGCCAACCAAATGGGTCAAGTAATGGCAAGCACGGGCCCTAACACTAATTGACTTATTTTGGGAATGATTATAACTGTAATATTTTCCTTAATGTCACCGTTTTCTGGGCTGTTGATTTTAGTGATTGCCAAGCTCCTGGCATTAAATCTCTTGTAAATTTTAAATTGCATGTGATTTCTGTAAACAAGTCCCTCCGTTCACATCCCCATCATTAACCTTTCTTGATTTATTTCACCGTCCCCAGGTTTTGTTGTGGGGTTTTTTTTTATTTTCACACAATTACTGGTAGGTTACTGGGGGATGCCTTGCTCTAGCTGCCAAACAACATGGATGGAGCAAACAAAACTAAGGCTTTACCACAGGTCGTTGAGGCAGCTTTTTTTAATTATAAATCCATTTTATTTCTCACCTAAATGCAAAATTACTACCATTCAGGGTCATATTTTGAGTTCCATTTTGAGCCTTTCAAGAACAACATATGAAATGTGAAGTGATACAAAGTTATTATCAGACATTGTTAAGTTTGGGGATTTTTTCTTAATTTTAAAACAGCTATTTTTTTTAATTATTCATAATTTTGTACGTATTTGCTGGTTTTCATTTCCCAGACAGATTTTTTTCTTCCTAATTAGTGCATTTTTGCAGGTTTCCTGCTTCAGAATCTTGTGGTTTTATATCTATATCTGTTTCCTGCTTGAGAATCTTATGATTTTATATCTGTATCTGTTATTAAATTGCAACAGGGAAACAAGTCTAAAGAATCCCATGGCAGGGGGGGTGGAACTCGATCTTTAAGGTCCCTTCCAACCCAAACCATTCTATGATTCTATGAATTCCCTTGAATTGTATAGAGAAAGACTTAAATTGTAAAAAAATTTCTTGAAATCAGTTTTAAATACTTTACACATTTCTTGGGACCTGTTTGAGGTATTTTTTGTCTTATTTTCAGTATCATAGGCACCTTGGACAAGCATATGGGAACATCTTCCCTGCCTATGACAGGGGGTTGGAAATAGATGATCTTTAAGGTCCCTTCCAACCCAAACTATTCTATGATTCTATGTTCCTTGTGGCCTTGGTCCATGTTTTGAGACACACCATGAAAATGAAATTCTAAAATGAGGCAAAGATACCATTTTTTGGAAGTATCCTCCCAAAAATTGTGAATGTTCAAAATGTTCTCCCTATCTTTGTGTCTTTGAGCTGATGTCCTTAAGCCTTTGTGTGAAAGCTGGGATGGTGAGACATGCAAATGTCGAGTTAATGAGGACTGTAAGTATTAAAAGCCACATGTTTAGATAATTATGCCTTCACAGAGGAGAACGGTGATAGGAAATGACAGTCCAGAATAACAAATCTGCTTTAGTCTTCAGTGCATGCTTGCTCAATTGCACCTTCACCTTCTCACACACCAAAAATGCTTCCATCCTCTACAGCCCCATTTTTTGAAAGCTTGATCTTCAAATCAACCTCTGTGGTAATTTTTAACACCGTTCTTATTATTTATTAATGTTTAGCCAAATCTAATTAGGATGGAGAAACCTGCAGCTCTTGCGTAGCTGCTGAGCAGAAGCAGGTCTGTGGGGCAGGTCATACCATGAGGGTGGTGAGGTGCTGGTAGAGGCTGTCCAGAGAGGTGATGGAGGCCACATCCTTGGAGACATCCAAGCCCAGGCTTCCTGAGGGTTTGAGCAACCTCATCTAGTGTAGGATGTCCCTGTCACTGCAGGGGGTTGGACTAGATGGCCTTGGAAGTTTCTTCCAACCCCACAGTCTGTGATTCTGAAATTGTATGAAATCTTCATTTTTCCGCTCTTCATGGTTCCATATGTGAGGTGTTGAGTTGCCAGGCTCTCATGGAAAACTTTTCTTCTGCCTGTTCATTAAGTCCCAAACTACTTCTTTTAGGGATGCCACCGCTGTTCAAAGCACCCCAAGGTAAGCTCTGGCTAATAGACTGCACTTCACAACACCTCTTGGTTAAGCAAGCTCTTCAGCTTTCAAACACCTGTAATTTAGAAAGTAGAACACAGGCTTGGGATGTGTTAGAAAACTCTCAGTCTCTACAACTCTTTGAAAGGTATGGGAAGGGTGTGTTTGATGTCTTCTATGGAGGAACAGATGAGTGGGACAGAAGGAAATGACCTCAAGTCATAGCAGGAAGGTTTAGGATAGATATTAGGAAAAATTTCAACATTTGAAAGGATTATCAAGCATTGAAAGAGATTACTTAGGAAAAGGGTTGAGGCACCATCCCTAGGTGGATTTAAGAGCTGGGCAGACATAGAACTTAGAGTTGGTTTAGGGCTGGCTCTTGTCAGAACTGAGATGATGATTGGACTCCATGATCTGGAAGGTCCCTTCCAACCTGGGAAATTCTTTAATTTTATCGACTCACATGTTGTAGTGGGGGAAGCTCTACTCCCTTGACCTAGAACCTGACCTTTCATCACCAGTTTGTCACTCGTGGGGAGTGATATCAAACATGAGCAGCTGAAAAATTCTTCCAGTGGAAAACAACCTTTATGAAGAGCTGTGGGCAAGCGATAGCAGAGCTCCATTGTCCTGATAGGGTTGATTTTCAAAACTAATTAGATTTAGACACTGGGTTTGGAAAGGGGAGAGAAGTATTAGTGTAGCCATGCCCAGTGGGACATGGCACAAATATTTCCTTAATTGAGGCTGCTAATAAACATAATTCTCTTCCAACGTAATGGGGCTAATTCACACCAAATGGCAAGTGGCTGATGAGAGTGAACATTATGGAGTATGTAAATAACTTGTGTCTGTGCTGGTAAACAAATTGCATGTCATAAACATCTGACATTGAGCACCTCAGCAGCTTCTCATCCTCATCCTTTCGATGAGATGAAGGATTATTAAGGAGAAGTGCTTGAGCAGAAGCTGTTTTTGAGAGAGAAGGGTGGAGGGTGTGATAAAAAGGGAGTTCAAATAGGTCTTGGTGTGACTCAGGGCAGGGCTCAACTGGATTTCAAGCGGTAACCTCAACACTTGGAGGTGCTTTATGGGTGTTTGAAATAGCTCCTTGAGAATCTTTTGGTTCCCCACTTGAACTTCTCCTTTCTGGAAGGTGTTTCCTGAGTGAGAAGCACCAGATGAGCATAGGGAGTTACTATTAGCACTAATTAGCAGAGACGTGATGACAATTACATTGGGCAAAGATGCAGATGCACAGTATGGCAAGAGGCAGGAGGGCTTGGAAGCCAGAAGATTCGGTTTTATTTCTGATTCTGGCAAAATATTTCCAATGAGAAGTGCCTTAAACCTGGCAAGTCTTTGTTTTGTACCCATGGAAAAATCATAGAATATGTTGATTTGGAAGGAACCTTCATCTAGTCCAACCCCCTGCAGTGAGCAGGGACATCCTGCACTAGATGAGGTTGCTCAGAGCATCAGCAAGGCTGGGCTTGGATGTCTCCAGGGATAAGGCTTTTTAATTTGTGTGAAACCAAACTTTAGGGATGGGTGTAATTCCTGACCTGGCAGAAAGGAAGCCCTGTCTTCTGTTGACTCCAAACCATTCTTGAGATTACCCTCCTCTGGAGCAAGGTGTTGGTGGCTATTTATTTAATTCTTAATATTGAGAGTAAAACCTGTAGGAAGTGGAAATTGTGAGCAAAGTGATACATAGACACGACTTAAAACCACTCTCACAAGATACCAAGAGGCATAGCTTCTTCTGGAAGTATGTTTTCCATACATTTTAGTAGTTACCTGGAACAAGTTATAGACTAATTATATTCCTTGATTATTTTCAGTTTGGAATTCTAACTTTGATCTCTGTTATATACCATAATAACAAGCGTGGATAGGGGAGTGTGGTGAGACCATGCCTAAATGTTTGCTTTCCCTTGCTTTTAAGAAATTATGTATCTTGTTTTCCTTAAGTTGGTGGGCTCTGGGAATGTCTGTCTTTTTGCAGAGCAAAAGAAATGTGAACTTGGGTTAAATACACTAAATTTACTGTGGAAAGATAATGGTGAAAATGGTGTGTGTAGCATGAAGAGTGATAACCTTGTGGCTTCTTGAAAGAAATGTGGTGGTTTTTCTGGAAATTGGTGATGGTTTAGGTTCCATATCATCATAATCTTACAACTTCAGCTCATTTCCCATCCAGGGTTGTTCAGTCTGGAGAAGAGAAGGCTCAAGGGGGTCCACACAGTAGCTTCTCAGTACCTAAAGGGGGCTACAGAAAGGCTGNATCTTTAAGGTCTTTTCCAGCCAAACCATTCTATGATTCTAACCACCCTTTCGCACTTTAAAAACATGCAAGAAAAAAAAATCCCAAAACAAACAGCAGCAACATTTTAGACATCTCCTGTTGATAATAACTTCCAAATGGAAAAGGGTTGCAGCTGGTTCTTCTCACTTTAACCCTGTGTCTGCCAACCTTCCAGGAAATAATTGATGTCTGATTGGCCCATTAACCCTTTTTTTTCTTTTTTTTAAAGTGGGGGGGGGGAAGTTTGTCAGCCTGGACTTGTGTAATGAGGAGGGATTCCTGGTGAAATCAGGCTGATGGCTGAGTTGCTTACCCCCGAGGATGCAAAATGAGCCCCACAGGACTGTGTCTGCATAGAAACTGGACACAATTAGTGTAATTCCCAGCGTTATTAATGTAGTTTGGGAGTAATTGGGCAGGTTGATTTCGACAGGTTGATGGTGCTAAAATACTATTACAGTGAACCTTTCTCTGGGTAACTGTTAAACATGCCAAACTCTAATAAAACTTTGTGATTGGGCTCCAAGGGATTTAAATAGCTCAACCTATAATTTTTCTGAGGAGTTCAAACTGGCCAATTTCATCCAGCTGCCTGGATTTTCCTGTATTTTCCTGGGGATTAAGGGTGTTATAGTTCCCTGCTTGTCTTCTGTAGTCATTACCCTGAGGGTGATGCTGCTTTGTTTCACAATAGTGCTTACAACAAACCACCAAAATCAGTGTATCTAAACACAAGATATTGAAGGTATCTTCAACTAGCAGAGCTGCTTTTCATCTGAGTTTTTTTTTTGGAAGCAAACCTGTAAAAGAGTTGTATGTTCTTAATGTATCATCAGCAATGAATGAGTTTTCAACCAGCTTAATGATGGGCTGAAAATGTCCTTCCAGCCCAGCCTTAAAGCCCCCCCTACATCCTTCATAAACCATGGTGGGGATGTGCCAGGACAGAATTAGCGTATGTTTGGTGGACTTTGTGATCCTGAGCCACCAAAGGCTGCTCATGGTCTTGAAATACTTTTGTCCTGGTGTCAGCTGGTCACAGCAAAGGTCAGGAGATGAGACATGGGAGGCTGTCCATGGTGAATCAAAGAGTGACCACAAGAAATGGCCGGAGGCGTTTCCTGAGTCTCTTCTCCAGCTGCCTGAATAGCTGGGTTTGCGTCCTCTGCCACAGTTCTCCTCTAAGCAGGAGAAAAACTTCGTGGAAATGCTTTTGGGAAGCAAATCCTACAGAGGTACCGCTGTGAGGACCATGTTTCAACCTCACTTTTCAAGGGTGAAATGCAGAGTTTTTCTCTTAAGCCCTTCCTTGGGCAAAGAAGCTTCATGTATACAATGAGGATTAAGGGCAGACAGGAGAGTTCAGTGATGCTGCATCTTGGTTGTGTGTGTTTCTTTTTAGGATTGTCTGGGATTGTAATTCTGGAAAGTCACTTAAAGTACTTAATTTTGGGGATAAAGTGGTTCAGGATCAGTGAAGAGCAACTCTCTGAAGATAGTAGGCATAGTAAGATAGATGAGACATGAGAAGGAAGTTCTTCCCCATGAGGGTGGTGAGACACTGCAAGTGGCTGCCCAGAGAGGTGGTGGAGCCCCATCAATGCCTGGAGGCCCAGCTTGCTGAGGCTCTGAGCAACCTAATGTAGTGCAGGATGTCCCTGCTCACTGCAAGGGGTGGCACTGTATGACCTTGCAAGGTCCCTTCCAATTCCATGATTTTTAGCACAGAGTTGTGAAAATAAAAAGAATTTCGAGCTGTACAGTGGCATCATTTTTATTCCTTTTTCCACTTACTTTTAGTAAAACTGCTGCTTCATGCAGCTCCTGGAAATTACCTTCCCCCCTTGTTTATTCTCACCTCCTGCTCTTTTTTGAGGTGGTGTTAAAGTGGTGTAAGCCCTGACCTCGCTACTGTGGAGCTTATAAGGGAGAGCCCCTTGTCCCACAGGTTGAGAAAATAAATTCCAGTGAGTAACAGAACGTCTTTAGGCACTGGATTTGTCACTTAGAGATGACAAGATAATGCAGGAACTTCATGGCTCTGAATATATAGTAAGTCATTAGCAGGAGAGCGAATGTAAATGCTGTTTCTGAAGCCCATTATGGCTGATGTTCACCAGAATTTTGTGCTTGATTATTCTCTTCCTTTCATGCTTCATGCCTGCCCTTCCCAGTTCCACTCCCTCCCTCTGTTTCAGCTTCCCTGTTGTTTTTTTTTTTTCTTTTTTTAATTTGACTTTGATGTCCCATGTGTAGCAAGATTGTGTGTCCATTTAGTTCAGCTCTGGTATTTTCATACTCTGTGGTCCTCTGGCCTGAATACTTGTCCTTATACTCTAGTAGCCCTGAGGATATTCCATTGACCCTTTGAACTTCTCAGATCATTCTCTCATCTCCTGCGTCAAACCTGAATATTGAAGAGATTGAACTGATTTTTTACTGTATTACAACCCAACGTATTTATTGTAGACAAAAAATTATGCATCTACTTGAAATATGCCTCTCTGTGTCTCTGTTGCTTGAAGGAAGTGGGTAAATTGTCCCAATTTTCTGTATTTTCACCTCTCATCATTTAAGCTATTTTATAACATGCTTTGTTTTTTGCATTATGGAGCACCTCAAGTTTCAACCTAAGCAATACTTGGTAGCCAGAGAAGGGTGTTAGACTTGATACTAGTGTGCACAGGAATGGAGTACTTGCTCAGAACATCAATTTGTCCATAATATTTGGGGAGAAAAAGCTGTAAATCCACAAGTCATTTTCTTATAGACATGTGGACTTGTCTAACCTCACAGCTCAACATCCTGACCTGCATTTGCTTGTTACCTTGCAGAGATGCTCCTCTGACAGGATTGCTGGAGCTCACCTATCACCATCTTTGAACTTAAAACTTCTTCCTTTTGCATCTTTCCTTTCCAGAACAAGAAGAAAACTTCGAGTTCATCATTGTCTCTCTCACTGGCCAGACTTGGCACTTCGAAGCCACCACCTACGAGGAAAGAGATGCCTGGGTCCAGGCCATAGAGAGTCAGATCTTGGCCAGTTTACAGTCATGTGAGAGCAGCAAGAACAAGGTATGATAGAGGGAGTAGCACTAAAATAAGTAACCTCACAGAAGTTAAAGCAAAAACCAAGAATTCTGAATTTCAAACTTAGAGATGTGTGTATCTTGAGGCTGAGTGGTGGATTCTCCTACTGAGGAGCTCTGGAGTGTGGTCCCTGCTGCAGCTTAGGTTTGGTTGACTTTAGATATCTGCAGAAGGCCCTCAAGGAAAAACCAGTCTTGGAGAAGAGTGGAGACAGACCCAAAAACACACAGAGGCAACATATTTATTAGAGGATAAAGAATGACTCGTAATATTTACTGCACAGGACCCACAGAGAAGGTTGGCCTCTGTGTATATTATTCTTTTGAAAGAGAGAATTTTTTAATGAGATTATGCATGTGGAGGGTTTAGGGTTATATACTCAACTCAAGAATTTTGGGTTATACATTCAACTTGAGAGGGTTTTTTTTTCTCTGAAGTATTACTGATACTTGAAAATACAAGAGTAGAACTAGATGGACTAGGAAAGTATAGACAGTTGAGCAGGTAGATGTCCATCAGGAGCACGTATCTCCTCATGGCCATACTTAAGACCAGATCCTTATTGTGCTGAAGCCAATCCATTGCCAGTCCATTATTTGGTAGAATTATCTTGATTGGATGGAGCTGAGCAACTTCTACATCACCACAACCTCTCCAGGTCTCAGTAGAGGTCATTGGCAGGTCATCATGGAGAGCCTTCTGATTAAGTCTGACCTTTTGATGATAAAAAGGTTTCAGTTGCTTTTGCCAACCACCCCTTAGTCTTCATTAGCAAAAGCCTAAACATCAATAAAAGCAATTGATTTTATAAAATAATATTCTTGTCTAATCTATCTTGAGAAGGAAACCTACACTGACACCACTTGTGAGTAGCAAGGTTCATTTTGAAGCTCAGTTTTCTTGTGTGTGGTCTCCCAACTTTTTAGAATCCAGGTTGAAGACCCCAAAACACTAGGAGCTCCTGGGCAGGGTAGAGAAAGCCCTGAAGTAAACCCTCATTTGGCAGGAGCATGGGAGGAAAGAGGAGCCCCCGTGCTCACCCAGCATGGACTTGCAGTACTTGGAGACACCAAAGGCTCTCCATTTCCTGAGAGGCAAACCATGGGCTTGGGTTCCTTGGTCAAGTTCACTCAATCTTGGTCTAAGCTTTGAGTTTTGCCAGTTGTTCAGCTGGCTGTTGTGTCTCCAACCCTTTTTATTGGGTTTTTATATGTTTCTTATGCATTTCTCTTACTCTACACAGTCCCGTCTGACAAGTCAGAATGAGGCCATGGCCCTTCAGTCCATAAGGAACATCCGAGGGAATTCCCACTGTGTGGACTGTGAAGCACAGAGTAAGTATGGCTGCTTGGCGTCACAAAGTTCCTCTTCTTTGCCAAGACTTACTCTTGGCCAAGACTTCTTGGCCAAGACTTAGATGAGTCCCCAGTATGGGCTTTGCCTTTTACAATGTTGTATTCCATATGTTGAGTTGAACATTTCTCCTTCATTATGGTGTTTGCTTTATCAAACTTAATTCATGTTTGATGTGTGCTGTGTCAGATGCATCCTGAATATTTCACATTGTTTCTCATGCTGCTTCAAATGTCAGCATTTTTTTATTTTCCTTTGAAGTAAATGGGAAGGAATTTTGGT
This sequence comes from Turnix velox, assembly GCA_013400935.1. Lineage (NCBI taxonomy): Eukaryota > Metazoa > Chordata > Aves > Charadriiformes > Turnicidae > Turnix > Turnix velox. The sequence continues at coordinate 107,316 of VZTY01025347.1, forward strand.
GTTTGACACCATTTTTCCCCGTGTTCTGCCTGGAGAGGGCATATATGAGTAATATTTTCAAAGAAGTAGATCTTGATTGGTGGTTTTTTGCTCTGGTTTTCTTTAGGGTTACGTGTCAGAAGAAACCAAAGTCACTGCTCATTATATCTGGATACCAGAAAACCTATTTGAGATTTTTCGTTTTCCTTCTCCTTGTGTTTCTTCCCCTCCTCCACTTTTTTTTTAATGTTTTAAAACATACACTTAGTGTTCAGCAAAGTGTTCTTGAGAACACTTTGAGCTGTGTCTCACCTCACTAACCCAGCCAAGGTCATTATTCCCATGCTCTTTAGTTCCAGGGGTTTGCAACAAAGCCACAAAAAGGAAGTCCTCTTGCTCTGAGCAATTAGTTGCAGAACCAGAAGGATTGAGAACCTTGTGCATTTGTACTCCTTTGATGTTTGAAAGTCAGAACTTATCCTGTGATTTTTTTTTCTTAAATACGTCCTTAAAAATGGAAAAATATTCATTTATTTCTCTCTAGGTGTAATTTTTTTTTAAAGACTTGCTATTGAGGATTTTATCTGGTGCTCTGGACCATTCTAACATCCCAGTTAACTTCAAAACGAACATTCTTTTGGAAGTGCTTTTGCATGACTAATTTGCTGTCTGTATATTTAGCCATCAAGCTGATTTCTCATCCACCAAATCAGCCTGTTCTCCCCTGCCTTGTCCTCAGAAGGCTCAAAGGGAAGGCATTAACAGCCATTAAAAATTTTAGAAAAAGGGGTTTTTTTTCATACCATCAAAATGTGCTTCACACACAGATAGGTTTTAATTGCTCCTTTTGAAAACTGTCAGATGTTCCTACTCTGTCAGTAGGAGATAGATCAGGAGCAAAAGCACTTGCCCTGTCTCTATGAGGGATTGTCAGCCCTGGCTGGACTTGCCTTTAAACACCAGGCCTGGGATGCTGTCAAAGCAGCTGGAAGGAGATCCCAAAGAGAGATTTCACAGGTTTTTTTCACAGACAGAGAGAAATAATAGCAATAGGGATAAATTAAGTTCTTTACCTTCCACTGGCTGGTAATTCAGCAGGTGTCAAATGAGGAAAAATACTGGTTTGGGTGATGTTTTAATGTGTACAGCCCGAAGTGACTCCTATTTGCTACTGTTCTTTCATATTGACTTGGTTGTCACTCAGATTTACGCCACAGCTTTGATAGAGTTCAAGTGAAAGGTACTTTGCATGAGAAGGATGGAGTCTCCAAGTGGCCTAGATGTACATTTGGCTCATTTGAAGTAGTCACTGCTGTCTGAGCAGACCACCATGACTGGTTTCTGCTCCACTGATTTCTGGTATTTTCTAAGTGATCACCCATGGAAAATGGGGAGGTGCAGTCCTTGCAGACAACATCTGTGTCCTTCAACTGACCTGTGATCCATTCCAGAGTCCACGCTGGCCCTGAGGTCATAGAGTCATAGAATGTTGTTGAGTTGGAAGGGACCTTCCAAGTCCATCCATCTAGTCCAACCCCCTGCAGGGAGCAGGGACATCCTGCACTGGATCAGGATTCTCAGAGCCTCAGCAAGCCTGGCCTTGGATGTCTCCAGGCTTGATGGGGCCTCCTCCACCTCTCCAGGCAATCTCTTCCAGTGTCTCACCACACTCATGGGGAAGAACTTCTGAAGGTGTGGTTTCTCTCCCCTGTTTTGCATATATCCCAGCATCTCTGCAGCCAAACAAGATGCTTCATCAGGAAAATGATCGTTTAAGAAAGCAGCACTTCCAAATAGCTTCATAGGTCAAGCTGGCCACCCATGCACGATGCCAGCAGGAGGAAGGTGCCAAGAACATGTTGCTGAAAGAGGCCAGGGACTGCCCTTTTTGGCAACACTTAGCCTTTCATTGTGCGCTTTTTTGAGGGGTGGGTGGAGAATTTTGGAATCCCAGCTGAATGCTCTTTTAGGAGGAAACAGCCTCAAGTTGCACCAGGGGAGCTTTAGGATGAATATTAGGAAGAATTTTGACACTGAAAGGTTTATGAAGCATTGGAAGAGGCTGCCCTGGGAAGGGGTTGAGGCACCATCCCTGGAAGGATTTAAGAGATGGGCAGACACAGAGCTTAGAGAGAGATGGTTTAGGGCTGGTTCATGTCAGAGCTGGGTTGGACTTGATGACCTCAAAGGTCCCTCCCAACCTGGGCCATTCTGTGATTTGGACACTCTTTGACTCATCTTGCCATCATCATCTTTCCTTTTGAAAAATTGGAGCTATTTCCAAAGTGATGTATCTTAAACTGTAAACATGCAGACGAGGTGAGCCTCAGCCCACTGTTTTTTTCTGCCAGCCTTTGCTTTTATTTCCTTCTCTCCCTTTCTTCCTTGCATGGACAAGTCCTTCCCCCGCAGCATTTTAGCATCACAAACCCCAGTGCTCCCTGAGGAAAGCTGACATAGTTAGCATCTTCACAAAGCCAGATGTTTGGGAGCAAAGGAATATGAGACGCTGTCTCTTAGCTCTATTCAAGAGCCATCAATCTTCCACTTCACAAGTCTCATTCTTCCTCTTTCTGGAGCTCTTTGACTTTTGAACACTTCAGCACAGCACTTTGTTTCTCCAGAGGATTTCTGCTTTGTTGTATGTTAATCAGCAGCAGTGCTACCAGCAGCATGTGTGCTACCAGCCTTCTCACCCACTGGAAGGGTCAGACTTAAGATTTTTAAGTCTTCTAACTCCTTTTTTTTAAACTTCCCATCCCAGGCAGTAGATCAGGCAAAGTTCTCTTTAGGAGCTGCAGTTTTTTGCCCAACATACTATTTCATGTTTTAGTAGGAAACTGATGTCAACTTTTCCCAGGGCACTGAAGTCCCAAGGGGTGACTTCTGGTTGGAGAAGATGCTGAAGTTCATCAAACTGCTTAAGTAAACCCAGATGGATTTCTGCCCATGAAGGATTTTATTCCTCCCAGTCTCACTGCTTAGAGAGCAGATGAGAGGAGAAATACGAGTTCCTTCTTGTAGATATCTGGAGAGTGTGGAATATTGGATCTTTTCCATTGCAGAAGGAAACACAAAGGACTTTGAAGGAGAGTTTTCCAGTCCATGAGTCTAATCATGGTGTCTTTTGTATTTGGGTGGCTCTGGGAAACCATCAGACCCATCACAGTAGTCAATTTTATATTCAGAAGAGGAAAATATTACCCAAAATTGTTAAAGAATAGAGAAGATGTAAACTTCAGCCTCTTTTGCTTTTGGGCAGGACACCTGTATTTTTTCCCTATGGAGCCCTAAGCTTAGAATCATAGAAGATGTTGAGTTGGAAGGGACCTTCAAATGCCATCAAGTCCAGCCCCCTGCAGTGAGCAGCGACATCCTGCAGTAGATGAGGTTGCTCATTGCCTCATCAAGCCTGACCTTGAACATCTCTTTATCAACAAATATCAACTAGAAAACATTGGTTGGATGTTTTGGTGGTTACTAATTGCTTGTGTCGCATTTCCTGTAGACCCTGACTGGGCCAGCTTGAATCTGGGAGCCCTCATCTGCATCGAATGCTCAGGTATACACCGAAACCTTGGCACCCACCTCTCCCGTGTCCGCTCTCTCGACCTGGATGACTGGCCCATTGAGCTCATCAAGGTGATGTCCTCTATTGGGAACGAGTTGGCCAACAGTGTCTGGGAGGAGGGCAGCCAAGGCCACATGAAACCTTCATCAGACTCCACAAGGTAGGTTTTTTCCCCCCACTCCATCTCTCCATGGCACACAGTAGGTTAGTTGGAGGTGATACCAAGGCTGTTAGGCCATAGACCTTCATTTTGGCTTCACTATCAGAGGTGGTAGAACATGGCAGTGTTTTACAGGATGGACTTTTAAAATTCTTGCTTGGAGCAGGCCTTTTCAAAATTAATCTGTATATAAATATCTACACTGCATGCCCAGAAGCGTGTTCAAGGGGGGCATGAGTGTCAAAAGTAGAGTGACCCTATCACTTTTTGACTCTTGTGAAGGTTTCCTCAGCAGCTCCACAGTTTTGATTCTTTCTTCCACTGACCGACAAAACAGCAGCAGGTTGAAACCTCCTGCCTAAATGATATTGTAATGCTCCTCTTTGTTTCCATAAGCCACAAATTTTTTCAGTCTTGGACTATCAGTTTGTGATTCATTCTCTGCCTTCACTAGTTCAAGCTCACCCTGGAGTTTGTATCTGGCCATCAAGTCTTTGGGTTCTCAACACGGATGTTGAAAGTCCTGCTTGCTGAGGGGTTTTTTTTCTGAAGGCATAAGTCCATGGAGGAGTTGTTTTCCTGTGAGAACATTATTTCACCATCACAAAATCTTTCTGTCCTACCAAAAGCTTAAGTTTTGTGTGTTTTTTTAATTCTTAATTTATCTTGGTCAATGTCAGAAAAAATAGATGTTCTGAAAAGACAAAATCTAAGTTCTAATCTTTATAACTCAGCTATCAGCTAGGAGCGGGGGGGAGCAGAGTGACCTCTGCCAGACTGTATTTCAGCAGGGGATTTAGGCAGGAGAAATCCCTCCTGGACAGCCTTCCCAAGACTTTGAAGTTGCCTTCAGAAACACGTTACAGTTGTCTTGAGGGTAAGCTCCAGGGGGGCAGCACCATCCCATCCCCAGGTAGCCATCACCACAACAGAGATTTAGCTCTTAGTCTTTGCTTCCTGCACAGGAGGAAAATCAGAGGGAATTAAACTCAGATTCTGTTGGTGTGTTTTTCTGGGATCCTGCTTTTTCCAGTGAACCAAGTGATCTTATCACCCTGTAGCATCACCTACCTGGGCCACCTGTGAGGGTGGCAGGAGTAAATTTGTGCTCTTGCCTGTAATAAAGTCAACTGATTCTTATTGCATGATTTCGTTAGCACTGAAAAATGAATTTGTGGTGCCACCTTTGGTTCATCTTCGAGAATGAAGCTGGTGCATTAATCAGGCTACTTAGAGGAATGATTGTGCACATAAAGATGTTCAGGGAGAACTACACAGACCTTTTTTTCTTCTCTGAAGTGTATGTCTGCTCCATAGGTGGATGTTTATTAGACAGCTGATGGAAATGATGCTATCAGGTGGATTGAAATCAATTTTTCACTACCTTTCCACCAGGGGTGTTGCTTTAATCCAAGGATCTCATGTTGTTGTAACTGAAAAATTTATGTTGCTCCTTACTGTTGAGGTGAGCTGGAGAAATGCCTCAATTCTCAGTACTTTGAAAAGGCACGCACTTGATTGGATTTAAAAAAAAATATTTAAATGCAGGCATTATAAAGGTATAAAATCATAGAATAGTTTGAGTTGGAGGGGACCTTAAAGATCATCTAGTTCCAACCACCCTGCCATGGGCAGGGACACGTCCCACTACACCAAGTTGCTCAGTGCCTCATCCAGCCTCATCATTGTAATGAAAAATCTAAAATACACACAACTGTGATGAAGGGAGGACCAAATTTGGCAACAAAACTCTAGACATTAGTAGAGGAGAGGTCAGGCATACATGGGTTTCACCATTCCGTGTTGTGTCTTTCTATTGGAGGTGAAGCCACCAGTGGAAACCCATGGGCTTTCTTGAGGCAAAAGAAAGAGTTATTGGGTGCTTTATAAATACTGTTGGTCTGGGAGGTTTGAGAAGCATGAACACGTTGGACTAAAAGGAACCTGGAAGCTTCCACATGGCTCCAGAAGCAGTGTCTTCACCTAGGGAGAAGTCTGCACTAGTCATTGAATTGCTGCAGTGGCTTCCCCTGTGTTTCTGTGGAGTAGTGGAGGTGTCCTTTCCTATTTCACTCAAACTCTTTTAAAAACTCATACTTAAGAAAGATAGACCTGGAACTGTATTTTGAACATTAGAAAGGCTCTCAGATTGGAGGCTGACAACTCAAAGCAGAGAGCTTTGTAGCAAAGACATCACTCCTTTTGCTTTCCTCAAGGATATATTCATAGAATTCCAGAATGTCAGGAACTAGAAGGGACCTGGAGAGATCATCCACTCCCATCCCACTGCAGGAGCAGGAACACCCAGATCAGATCAAACAGGAACAAGTCCAGGTGGGGTTTGAATGTCTCCAGAGAGGGACACCTCACACCCTCTCTGGGCAGCCTGTGCCACTGCTCTCTCACCCTTACCCCCCCAAAGTTTTTTCTCCTATTTCTATGGAACCTCCTGTGTTCCAGCTTGCACCCATTGCAAGGAATGCCCAGGTGTGTCCTCCAGCTTATGGGTCCAGGAGGCTGCTTGTAGAATAAGTGAATCTCCAAGTGGTTTGGTGCCTGTGGATCAAAGTTGACACCTGGGATGGGCTAGAAGGCAGCAGAAGTGGAAACGGATCCCCAGGGAAGCAGTAGCAGGGGGCAAAGTTGAGACTGAGCACGTTGGTGTGATTTTGGGGAGGAATGAGGAACGAACAGGTCCAGGATGGCAAGACTAGGAGTATTGGATGCAAATTGGAAGAGGGAAGATTTAGGTTGCAGCGGTGAAAGAAGTTCTTTACTGTGAGGATGGTGAGACACTGGAAGAGGTTGCCCAGAAAGGTTGTGGATGCTCCTTCAGTCCCTGGAGGTGTTTAAGGCCAGGCTGGATGAGGCATTGAGCAGCCTGGTCTAGTGGACTTGTCCCTGCCCAGGGGACAGGGGGTTGGAATTAGATGATTAGATGATCTTGTAAAGTTCCTTCCAGCCCAAACCATTATATGAGTCTATGAAAGATCTTTCCTGGTGTTTATTTGTCTTATTCTGTCAAGTTTTAAAACTTTGTGGCTCTGCTCAAACCTGCCTGTCCTCAGGCTTTTAGAAGCTGTAGAAAACACTGTCTTTTGGCATCAAATCTACATCATCTACATTCTGCGTTTTGTTGACTTGGAGCTCTGGCCAATGGAGCCATGGGTGCTGTCTCTTGTAGGGATGGTCCAGTTGTCTCCATGTAGATGATCTTTGAAATCTCTTCCAACCCAAACTATTATATGGTTCTATGATGAGTTCTTCCCCATGAGGGTGGTGAGACTCTGAATCAGGTTCCCCAGAGAGGTGATGGAGGCTCCATTGAGCCTGGAGGCATCCAAGGCCAGGCTTGCTGAGGCTCTCAGCAGCGTGTTCTAGTGGGAGATGTCCCTGCCCATGAGACTAGATGATCTTTAAGGTCCCTTCCAACCCAAACCATTCTATGATTCTATGAACTCCATCACCGGGTGAGGATGAGAAGGTGGCAAAGTGACAGGAGAGCTGAGCATGGGCAAATACTTGGTGTGTGAAGAAGGAGAAGGAGAAGGGACCAGCTGGCCTCTGAGCTGTGGTGTCTGTGGGTCCCTGATTAGGTCAGCTTGGGAAGGCTGGTAATTGGTTCCAGCAATTACCGGCAGCCCTGAGAATCCGCTGCTCAAACTTCGGGAGCCCAGTGACAAATTGAAGCTGACTGCTGGTGGAGGAGTATCGACTTCCCATTTCTAAACAGGGGGATCATTAGTCAAGAAAAGCATCTTTTAATTACTCACAGTAAGGGGAAAGAAAGAAAGAGAGAAAAAAAGAAGTGGGGGGGGGAAAGGTGAACGATCTTTCTGTATGGATCCTGCAGCAACTACTGTGGTTTTTGGGGTCTTTTTTTCCAAGTATATTCAATATTAAATTTATTGTCTTTCAGGGGAGGGGCTGAGCAGAGGGAGAGTTTGCCCGAGGTCCCTCCTTTGGTAACGTGGGCTTAATTTGGAGTGAGAAGTCAAATTAGAATAAATCAATGTTGCGACAATTAACTGGGTTCAGGGATGAGATCAGGATTTTCCCCTCTAATTGCTATTGATACTTCTAAAGCACACTCTTAAAACATTGATTTGGGGTGATGCCACACAGGAGTAGCCTGGTGGGGGCAGGAGAAGAACTGCTTCCTGGAGGAATGTGGGAGATGAGGTGAAACCAGCCTGAGGAGTCTGCACTGTGTTCTGCCTCAGCCTTTTGCACTGGTACAATTTGACATCTTTTTGAGAATATTCATAGAATCACAGAATGGTTTGGGTTGGAAGGGATCTGAAAGATGTTCTGGTTCCAACTCCCTGCCCTAGGTAGGGACACATCCTATTTAGACCAGGTTCTCAGAGCCTCAGTAAGCCTGTTCTTTAACACTTACAAAGATGGTTGCTCCATCATCTCTCTCTCTGGGCAACCTCTTCCAGTGTCTTACCACCCTCATGGGGAGGAACTTCTTCCTCATCCCTCATCTAACTCTACCCTGTTCCAGTTTCAAGCCATTAGCCCTGATCTTACCACTCCATGCCCCTCCCCAGCTTTCCTGTAGCCCTTTCAGGCACTAGGAAGCCACTGTGAGGTTTCCAGGTGCCTTCTCTTCTTCAGCCTGAACAGCCCCGGGTCCCAGCTTCGTGTTCCTGACCAGGAGGATGCTCCATTTCATCTTTCTCTCATTTTGCCTTCTTTCTTGTCCATCCTCTGGCTGTTATGGTCCTCTTGGTCTCTGATTCCTGGTATCACAAATGGGGCTTGAGGGGTACATCAGTACCTTCACTATCCATCATCCTCAAGTCTGGTTCCTTAGCAGTTCTTGGCCTGATGAGGTCAGTGTTTTGTGCCTTTTCAGTGCTCCTCCGTGCTTGACACCTATTTCTCTTTCAGGAGTGGGGGAAGGGTTATTTTTTTTAAAATAAATAATTTTTAGAAAAAAAGCGAGACAGAGAAAAAAAATGTATTGTGAAGGGCTGACCAGAACCCATCTGCAGTTGGGTGGCATCTGCTCCCCACATGTCACTTCCCTCATTAACAAGCAATTGAATTAATTAAATGCTACTCAGAACACGCATAACAAGCTACCGGCAGTGTCCAAATTAGCACTGATAATCAAGGATGATTTCCTTTATTATCCTGCTAAGTGGTGTGCAGGCTCTGATCTCCCTGTCTGCCCTCATCTATTTACATACCCCCAGCTTCTGCCTTTAGAAGCCGAGGTTATCTTACCTAGTTAATTTGCCACGATCACCAAGCATGGCGGATTGATATTTCTGCCTCTGCTCAAGCAAAGTCCCCCCTCGTCCCTCCTCCAGACCCC
>VZTY01025348.1:0-16524 GCA_013400935.1 Turnix velox
AACCCCAACTCCTTCAGCCTGCGATTTATATCCAAGTTTTATCCCCATGACAATGGAACTCATGGCTTCCATCTGCCATCAGCATAGAAACCATGAACCCCACACCTATGGGTGGGGAGATTTTTCCCAACTGAGTGCTCAGCTTCTCACACTGCTGAGCCCTTTGTGTCCCCCAGTGCCTTCTCAGTGCTGTCTTCCACCACCCTAATCCTGCTGCAACTCATTCACCTGGTTGGAACCAGCTGATCTTTAAGGTCCCTTCCAACCCAAACCATTCTACGATTCTCCACTAGTGTCCAGATCCCACATAATATTATTTGTGCTGGCTTTGCCAAGATAATTGCTGGCAAACATTGGAGCCTGATAAGCAAAACATTGGCAGGTTGCAATTTCTGAAGCCTCTCTAGCTAAATTTGTAGTGGTTGTCTCCAATTTGCAGCCCTGTTTGTGTCTGCAAAGGAGACACACGCTTTCTCAGCTCCTTTCTCATGTTCCCACTTGCCTTCCACAGCCATGGAGGTAGAAGGAGGATTCCCCCTTGCTTTATGCAGCTTGGCTTTGTCTGAATAGCTTCCAGTTACCTTGAAACCTAATCTTCTTTTGAACTTTTTAAGTCAGTTGCATTCTTGGAAGGAGATGAGCCTGCAAACTTGTATCATCTGATGATGAGAGAGATAACAGCCCTGCAGAGCCTACACCCCGGTGGCAGGCACAAGCCAGAAAACATCTGCACCTGCTCACATGGAAAGAGCACCCAGGTATTAGAAGGAGCAATTTGCCTTTCATGAGTTTTGGGGTGTTTATTCCACCAGGGAGCTTCTCAGAGATGTCCTGCCTGCCTCCCTGCTTTGGGACAACTGCCCATGAGTCCCGTGTGAACTCTGATGCAAGACAGCCTGGTATCTGAAGATCTCCAGATGAAGATGATCTTCATGATTTGCTGTTTTTTGGGCTTGTTTGATGCTGTTTCACAGATGGTACAACTGGCTTACAGGGAGAAGCTGACTTCTCTGTCCCTCTTTAGATCCATAGAATCATTCAGGTTGGAAGGGACCTTAAAGACCATCAAGTTCCATCCCCCCTGCCATGGGCAGGGTCATCTCCCATTAGATCAGGTTGCTCAGTGTCTTGTCCAGCCTGGCCTTAAGCTCCTCCAGAGGGGGGACAGGATTCCCCCACTTTGCTATTCCTCTATCCTCTAAAATAAAGACTGAGCAATAAGTTGGGTTCAAAACCAAGCTCTGTCTTCCTCACCAGTCTAGTTCCCAGAGGCAGCAGCTGCTCATGGCCACCAGTAAACATGAAGGGAGCCCAAAGATCACATAATATCTAAAAATGATATAGTGGTGACCTTCTAAGGGGGTTTACAGACCCATTCCCATTGTTGTCCCCATACCCTAATAACTTGTATGACATTTAGGTAAACGTGGAGGGAGCCCAAGGATCACATAATATCTAAAAGTTATATACTGATGACCTTCTAAGGGGGTTTGCAGACCCGTTCCCATTGTTGTCCCTGTGCCCTAATAATTTGTATGACATTTGGGTAATCTCTCTGGCTTCCTGTAAGGACATCCCTATAGGATCAGAGGTGAATCCATATAGGATTCTCTGATGAATGTTGGAGCTTCCACCTGCAGGAGCCAAGAGTTTGGTGTTTAATTCTTCTTCTTCATGTAGAGCTGGCTGGGGGTAGCCTCACTCTGCTGTTGGATTTGCATTGTTAAGGTTGTTATTGTTAAGAAAACAACCTGAGGGGACAAACGGGGAGAGCCAGGGACTACGTGAGGGAAGGAACCAGGTCTGTTTGTTCATTTCTTCATTCAAACGGAGTGCCTTTGCTCTCCATCATGGAGTAGAGGACCATTAAAAGAGAGGAGGTCTGGAAAGATGGAAAAAAAGCCATTGCATGTAGTGTCAGGAGGCAGGGCTGAAGAACCAACCTACACAAGGGTGAAGATCTTTGCCCTCAGGTCCTCCTCCCCCCACTAGGCTCTGGGGTGATGCCACCTTTTCTGTTGCCTTTTGTTGCTCCTTGGATCCTCAGCTTCAAACACAGCCACTTATCTTCCTACATTACTCAGGGTTTCTTCTCCATGTGTGCCCTAATGCATCTTCAAAGAGCAGAAGTCACCACAGTGAACAGACCAGTTGATAAATTCACAGTAACTTCTTGGAGTTGTTGATGGTGGTGACTGTGAGGACTGGGGAGACTTTTGGAGGTAGCCAGGAATAAAACTGCCGTAAAATCACTCATTGTCAGACCTGCAATAACTTATGAGCCTTCTGTAAGGTCTCCCTGTTAGAGGAGCTGCTGCAAGAGCAGACGTGCACTAATAGCTTTTTCCTTTTTTAGTAGGGTTATTCCCACTGGGATATTAAAGAGATACCCCAGAGCATCTGGGCAAACAGCTAGTTCTCCTGAAACCCAGGGTGGTTCATCAGCCCAATCCTGATTCTGTGATTTGCCACAAGTTGCTGTCAACTCTTTAGGAATGCCAGATGCTGCTTCAAATTGTTAGGGTGAGAGGAATCCATCAGCCCTTTTTTCCCCTTGGAATTTCTTTGTTCATTACAAGTGGTGAAATTCTGAATCCTGGTTCCAGAATTCCTGAATTCTGACGTGTCAAAGCTCTTAATTGGGGCAAAATTGGGATACTTGAAAGAAGCAGACTCCTGGGCTCAGAACACTTCCTGGCTACAGGTGCTGGTCAGGGTGGAGGATATTTTTTTTCAGTATATACATTTTTTGAGACAGAATCATAGAATATGTTGGGTTGGAAGGGACCTTAAAGATCATCTAGTTCCAACCCCACTAGATCAGGCTGCTCAGTGCCTTGTCCAGCCTGGCCTTAAACACCTCCAGGGACTGAGGGGGGATCTACAACCTCTCTGGGCATCCTGTCCCAGCGTCTCACTACCCTCAACATGAAGAATTTCTTTCTTATCTCCAGCCTGAATCTCCCCTCTTCCTATTTACATCCATTCTTCCTAGTCCTGCCATCACATATCCTATTAAAAATAATATTGCTGTTTTTTCTTTTTTCTCTTTCTTCTGAGAGAGTCCTGTTTGCCCTCTCAGGCACAATGGCACAGTATCAGGTCCTCCTGATGACTGAGAGGGATCTCTTTGTCAAGGAACCCAACCAGGAGCCCTAGAATGTGATGGCTTTTGGGGCTATGGGAAAGGAGGTGAGTGGGAATGGGACTGCATGACTGCCAGAACAGTTCATACAGCCCACAGCGTGCTCCTGCCCACATCTGAGGAGCTGTTGGGAAGGTGAGTGAGCTATGGACCAGATGCGTTGCTCTGGTGGGCTGTCTCCAGCCTGGAGGCCATCAGGAAGGCATGCCTGCACCAACCCTCCCGGAGGCTGCTCTTTGATAGGTGCTGTGAAGCAAGATGGTGCATCTGAGAGAGAGAAAGAAAGAGGGAGAGAGAGAGCGCAATGGGGTGATCCAGTCCGGGAAGTCATCCCTATCTTTGTTCTCCTCCTACCTGATTGTGGGATGACTCATTCCCTTCAAACCAGGGAGGCTATTTTTTCTGCCATGAGGTGCTACTTGGCGTGAGTAAAGATGGAAAAGCCTGCCCCATATAACTTGGATGATAAAAAGGATAATAATTATGCTTTATATAGCAGACTTACAAATAATGGCTTGCTTCTTTTGGCTGTTCAAGACCACACACGCTTTTTTTTTTGCCTTTTTTTTTTCTCTCTTTCTTTTTCAGGAGGAGAGGTGTGGGGGGTTAATTTGGGACTTTTTTAGCTGGAACAGGAGATCTGTGTGGTCCCGTAGGCTCCTGGATAATAATTCTTTTAGCTGAATATCTTTTGATCTCCTCCAAGTTATTCATCAGCCCTGAACAACACACTGCCTGACAGTCAGAATTTTTTATTGGTGAAGCTGTGCTTCATTTTGCCTTCAAACAAAAGCAGGCTCAGTGCTCTGCCTCCCCCTTTACTGCAGGGACCCATGGGCAAGTGTATATGTCAGGAGAAATGGGATACTAAGAGGAGACAGGAAGGGGAATAAGAAATAAAAAGACAGAGTTCAGAAAAGAAAGGTACAACTTAAAGGAATAAAAATTTTTAAATGCCCCCTAAAAGGTGGCATGCCAGAAAGGTAACAATCAGTAATGGTTTTGGGGTTTTTGTTATCCATTTAAATAAAAATAAAAGTAGAATGGAAGGCTGAAGTGAGAGTCAGGTAAAAGGACATAGAATCATAGAATGGTTTGGGTTGGAAGGGACCTTCAACATCACCAATTCCAACCCCCCTGCCATAGACAGAGACACCTCCCACTACATCAGGCTGCTCAGTGCCTTGTCCAGCCTGGTCTTAAACACCTCCAGGGATTGAGGGGGCATCCACAACCTCTCTGGGCAACCTCTTCCAGTGTCTCACCTCCCTCACCCTAAAGAATTTCTTTCTTATATCTAGCCTGGATCTCCCCTCTTCCAACTTACATCCATTATTTCTAGTCCTTCCATCACATATCCTATTAAAAAGTCCTACCCCTGTCTTTCTGTAGGTCCTCTTCAGGTATTGAGAAGCTACTCTGAGGTCCCCCCTGAGCCTTCTCTTCTCCAAGCTGAGCAACTCCAACTCCTTCAGCCTGTCTTCATAAGGCAGTTGCTCCAGCCCTCTTATCATCTTCGTGGCCTTCTCTGGAGCTGATCCAACAGCTCAATGTCCTTTTTATGTTGAGGGCTCCAGAACTGGATACAGTAACTCCAAGTGGGGCCTCACCAGAGCCCAGTAGAGGGGCAGAATCCCCTCTCTTGACCTTCTGGTCACACTTCTCTTGATGTAACCCAGGATTTGGTTGGCCTTCCTGGCTGCAAATGCACACTGGTGGCTCATGCTGAGTGATCAGGAAGTGTGGGACACCACAGCAACACAGAGAGGACCTGGCTACCCAAAGCAGTGGCAGAAGATGGATAACCAGCTTGAGGTTAGCTGCTGGCTCATCCCTGACTTTGATTTTGAGGTTCAATATCAAGTCTACTTGGGACAGAATGGTGGTAATCTATCTTTGAGCCTCATACCACTACTATCCAAGGACATTTTATTCCCTGGAAAATCTGGAGGAGGAAATGACTGTTCCAAGGCTTCTCTACCTCATGTAATACCGTAGCACTTACTTCACCCATCCCAGCCAGGAAGGATTTCAACTCCATTAATAGCTGAAGGATGACAGATTGCCACTGGAGCCTCTGAGTCCCTTCCAATCTGGTTCTCCCTCCACTCCATCCCCATGCCAGCAGAAGGGGGAGAGTGTCCCCATACCATGTCCCACCTCTCTGTGCCTCCTCTCTGTGCATAATAACCATCTATGTTGAAAGGGACCTTCCAGAGGCTAGATTTAGACTGGATATAAATAAGAAAGAATTTCTTTTCTCTGAGGGTGGTGGGACTAGAACAGGTTGGCCTGAGAGATTGTGGATGTCTCCTCTCTGGAGGTGTTCAATGCCAGGCTGGATGAGGCACTGAGCAACCTGGTCTAGTGGGAAGTGTCCTGCCCATGGCAGGGGGTTGGAACTAGATGATCTTTAAAGTCCCTTCCAAACCAAACCATTCTATGATATTTCCTTTTCTTCCCCCTGAGAGCCCACATTTATCCTGTGGGATACAAGGAATTTAAAAAAAAAAAAAACCAAAACAAAATGTGACATTTAGGCCACCTCAAGGCTTCTGTAGCATCTGAAGCAGGGTCATATTGGTTCTGACCCACCAGTCCTGCTGCTGCCAGGCTGGAGATGCACTCTTGTGAGAGCTGAGCTGTTAGGAGAGATTTCTAGGGTTTTGTGCCCATTAAATGTGTCTGTCCATCCTGAGACCTATCTCCAACAAGAATCTTGGTCTAACAGCAGAAAACAGTGACTGATTTTATTTTTTTTTTAATATCTAGGAAGGAAAGGAGTAGAAGCAGAGGTCAGAAATACAGCGCCAGTGAACTGTGGCCACCATTGGCAAGGCAGTCAAATCAGAATTTCTCTCTCCAGGTTTTAAGTCCTCAGTAGACAGGTCAAAGCCTGTCTTTGAAGTGAAACCCAGGCTGTAACCTGTACGCCCAGGCAGGCAGAGGTTCAGGTTCACACCGTGAAAATTAACCCTGGCTCTCAGGGCTGGTGTGTGGACAGTCTGGCTGAAAGTTTTGGTGGAAGGGGGTCAAAACTGTGTGGGAAGCACAGGAAAAAGGCCAGGGGTGCAGAGGCTGTGATGTAGCCAGGTGGCAAATGCTGGCAAGTGAACTGAGGAAAGTAAAAGTGGCCCAGCAGCACCAAGAAGGACTGGCAGATAGGAACCAGCTGGCTGTGAGGAGACCAGCTCTGTCCTAGCCTCTGTGTTGCACCTCCTGGATGCATTTCTTTGGCAGTAACAAACAGCAGGCAAGACAGTCACAGCATCCCTGTATCTGCTGCCCCTATGGGCAAACCACCCTCTTGCTCCACACATTGTCCCGTTGCTACCTCTATCAAAAGGATAAAATCTTGTCAAAATCTTTATCAAAGGACTGGGAAGAGGAAGGCAAAAAAATCAGAGCTGCCAATGCACAGTCTGGATCTGGGGAATCTGCAAGGTCTGCAAGGTGCTAGTCCATTGGGTCAGGATGGAAAATTAAAGATAAAGAGCAAAACATGGATTAGGAAGAAACAGTAAATAATGGGCAAGGACATAGCCAGGAGCTGGAAAATTTATTATGACAAAGGCAGAGGTGGTTGAAGGAAGGAGGAAGCCATGAGGCTGCAGCTGAGCAGCAGAAGGAGGAATGGAAAATAAAGACAGAGCTTGCAAATGTCTTTGTCCCCTTCAAATGCAACAAGACACAGCTGGAAGCCTGCTGCTGGTTTTCTATGAGGATCTTGAGCGTGGTGTTGAGGTGTGGAGGATGTTGAATTAATTCTTTCTGTGCATGTAAGGATTGAAGATCAACCAAATAATGGGCTTACTGCTGTGGGCAGCATCCCTGAGACTCTACTCTGAAGGCTGTAAAAAACACACAGGGGTTAAGTTTAAGCTGCGGCTAAAGTCTGCCCCTCTTGCCATTATCAGGGACAACAGGAAAGTCACTTTAGCCTCATGCAAGAAGCAGAGTTTTAGACCAAAGAAATCTAGTGTTTTAAGAGAGGTGTTGAGATGCATTCAAGTATCCCTCCCCAGCTCTCAGCTGCCCCTCCAGAAGAGTAGCAGCCTCATCTGGAAATGTAAAACAGCCTTTGAGGATGTTGTAGTTGACAAAATTTGGCTCTTGGAGTCATGTAGAAGAGAATTCACAAGGACCAGACAACTACTAGAGAAATGTTCCCAGATTTAGGGATTTGTGACACATTTCTCAGTCCAAACAGGCTGAGAATAACTCCATGATTCAACTGGGGAATCTTTTTCCTGCTCCATACAGAGCTTCAAGCTTTCTTGGACATAACAGTGGCTGCTATCAACAAGTTCTTGTGCAAACAAGATTTAATTCTTCTTAAGCAAAGTAAAATTGCTTTGTGCAGCACTGACAAAGCCTCGTGAGACAACAACAGAGTCAATGGATCAGACAGGTTATATTTCTATATGGCATCAATCAGCTTCTCTACATTCAAATGAAGGCAGTCACATCAATTTGCACTTGCTAGAGAAGAAGACCTGGGAAACTTGATAGGAAAGTTGTTTCAACTCTCATGAGTGGTGTTCTTCAAGGATCAGCACTGGAACTAGTGTCATCTAACATCTTTGTAGGAGATATGGACAGTGGGATGGAGTGCACCCTCAGCAAGTTTACAGATGATACCAAGCTATTGATACACCAGAAGGAAGGGATGGCATCCAGAGCGACCTTGACAGGCTTGAGAGGTGGGCCCATGCCAACTTCATCAAACTCAACAAGGCCAAGTGCAAGGTCCTGCACATGGGTTGGGGCAAGCACGAATATAGGCTGGGTGGAGAGTGGCTTGAGTGCAGCCCTGAAGAGAAAGATTTGGGGGTGTCAGTGGATGACAAACTCAACATGAGCTGCCAGTGTGCACTTGCAGCCAGGAAGGCCAACCAAATCCTGGGTTGCATCAAGAGAAGTGTGACCAGCAGGTCAAGGGAGGTGATTTTGCCCCTCTACTGGGCTCTGGTGAGACCCTGCCTGGAGTTACTGTGTCCAGTTCTGGAGCCCTTGACATAAGTAGGACCTTGAGCTGGTTGGAGCAGGTCCAGAGGAGGCCATGAAAATGATGAGAGAGCTGGAGCAACTGCCTTATGAAGACAGGCTGAAGGAGTTGGGTTGTTCAGCCTGGTGAAGAGAAGGCTCAGGGGGACCTCAGAGTAGCTTCTCAATGCCTGAAGTGGGCTACGGAAAGGCAGGGGGAGGACTTTTTAATAGGATATGTGATGGGAGGACTAGAAGTAATGGATGTAAATTGGAAGAGGGGAGATTCAGGCTAGAAATTCTTTACTGTGAGTGCCGTGAGACACTGGAAGAGGTTGCCCAGAGAGATTGTGGATGCCCCCTCAGTCCCTGGAGGTGTTTAAGGCCAGGCTGGACAAGGCACTGAGCAGCCTGATGTAGTGGGAGGTGTCCCTGCTTATGGCTGGGGGGTTTGAACTAGATGGTCTTTAAGGTCCCTTACACCCCAAACTATTCTGTGATTTTATTACTTCACAAAGCAGGTTACAAGGCAGTTCAGTGAGAGCAGTATGCAGATGCAACATGACAAGGCACTTACATGCCTGGAAGAGTCATCTGTCTAGGGAGATTTTAATAATGACTGCCTTGCAAAAGGGTCGTGCTGTTGGGCAGCAAACATCCCTCATTCAGTCTGCAAAGGAGATCTGCATCGAATCTGGGTGCACCGGTTTTCCTGTCAAACCAGACTCCTAGGAAAGCCTAACGTGGAAGACAATGCAATGAAGGCAAGCCGGTGGAAAGATAACCCATCAGTTACCCAACGGCTTGGGATATTCGTTCAAAGGCCCATTCAATTAGACATCTGATTTGCATGTCTTTCCCATTTGCTGGAGGTACTCATTAGGAGCATTTAAATACAACCCTGACTGTAGCCCCACAAAGCCTTGGGTGGATGCTCTCAAGAACCTCATTTCAGTTTATCAGGGTTGTCACAAGTTGCAATTACTGCAGAGCAAGAAACAAAGTGCTTTATCACCCCTTTGAATCTGCTGGGATTAACATCCCCCCCCACTCTTGCAAAAATAAGTGTTTTTTTGAGTCCTTCAGGATGCCAAAGATCGAGATCTCTTAAGCCTCATCAGAAAAGACAAGTAGGATGACTTCCAAACACTCTACTATTGTTTGGCTCAGCTCAATGGCACCCTTTCCCTCCTCTTCTTAATAGGTTTGTGCCCAAGTTGTCATTCTGGTCATTGTGTCATCATCATACTATGATTTAGCAAAGCAGGGCAAAGCTGACATCCCTCCAACAAGAGACCAGGGCCAGGTTCTGCCTGTCCTCAGCTATAGGATCTTGGTTTTTCAGCAACAGAGAGGCCACCACCCTGCAGTTCCCACACAACAGGTATGTCCCGTCCTTCTGCCCTGACCTTTGCTGCTCTGTCCAAGCCTTGCACTCTCCTTGCACGATTTTTAAGCTAAGCTGCTATTTTAGCACCATCTGAGCTGAATTTGGGACAGAGTGACATGTGAACCCCCATTCCACCCCACTGTGGTCGGATGTTCAGCTGAGAATTTGGGTTCTTAAACAGGCAGCACAACCCCACCAAGCTTGGTTTGGATACTGGCACTGTCACTTTTCCCCCTCCCCAACCTGGACTCTGCAGTGTGGGCTTTTTACTATTTTTAAACTCTACGAAGGTCAAATCTGCCTGGAAACTGCTCAGGGGTCTGTTTTCATCTAAGATACAGGAACTTAGTGTCCTCAAGACTGCCCATTTCCCTGAAAATCTGCCTAAAATTTTCCTGGAGCTTTGAAGATTGTCTGTGGAGGGACAGAGTAGAGAGCTGAGAGAGGAAAACAGCTTAAAAAAAATTTAAAAAAAATCATCTCTCCCTTTCTCCTTCACCCTTTTGGCAGAGCAACACAAGCAGACATGGTGTAGACACAGCTGTACCCGCATACAAGGGCTTTGGTCAAGCCTAGCATGAGTTTTCGTGGGAGGCAGTGCAGGGAAACAGGCTCCAGCAGGAGAAATCCTTGCAGGGTTGGCCCAGCCTTGGTGAATATTTGTCCTAAGTTTGCACAGAGACTTCTCTGAAGTCAGCAAGGACATCCCTACATGGGCCAGACCAGGAGATTTGGGCATGAGGCATGAGGGATTTGTGTCTCCTCTCAATGCAGTGGTGCCCCATTCCCAAAAGGGCAGGATGGGTGCTATAAGAGGCCTGAAAAAAGAACCAAGGGTGTTTCCAAAAATTCATCCAACCTGGCCCCACTGAATACTCTCTCCCCCTTGTGTACAGACACCCCCAAACAGAAGCAAGATGGCATTTTAAAAGAAGAAAACCGTGTTCACCTTGTCCCAGCCTTTGATTTCTACTTGGATGTTCTTGTACGAGTTAGTTGTCTCTAATGAGATTACATATTATAGGCAGTTGGGAGATCTTAAAGGGCTGTTTCTAATGGGATTAAAATGTATAGCACCCAGTTATAGCTGTAATTGCATTACACCCCTAAGGAGAGCCTGTAGTGTAAAGTGAAGGCAGGTCAGGGATTCAGTGCACGCTGCTCTGCTTCAGTATCTCCTGAGCTGCTTCCCTGTTTTTCCTTTTTTTTTTTTTCCCTCCTGTCTTGGATGAAGAACAAAGAGGAGAAGATTTAGCAGAGTGTCAGGAAGTGACTGGAGGCTAATCCCTCTGCTGACACTCCCCAGCACCAGGGGGAAGTAACTGAGATCAGCCAAATTGGCATATCAAAAGCCTTCTAATTATGTCACTGGTGGCTTGAGCCAATTCCTAACATTCTTATTCATGGAGTTTCCAGCACAAGAAAAACCCTTCTTTAAATCCAAACTGCTGTTGTGCAGAACTGAGTGTCATGGATGGCTTTCTCTTTGTTAGGGCTGGGAAACACAAGGGGCATCTCCCCACCTGTGGGTTGCAGCCCTGTGTGATGATAGAACATCCCAGGGCATCTCCCCGTTGCTTTTTTTGCATTGCAAGGTTTTGTCAGTGTAAATGTATCATCCCAAAAGAAAAAAAAAATAGAAATCTCCCCCCCTGGAATCCTGCCTCCTCCTGCACTTTGGCCAAGGAAAGCTGTGGGTACAATGGCCCAGCTTTTTCCAAAAAATAATGATTTTGCAGGAAAAATCCTGCCTTCTTGAGTTTCCTCCCATGTCTTCCCTGCAGCAACTAGCATGCCACCAAACTTCACTTGGACACTGCACAGTGACCTGCTGCTCTTGAACCCAGCACTGAATCATAGAATCATAGAATAGTTTGGGTTGGAAGGGACCTTCAAGATCATCACGTTCCAACCCCTCTACCATAGGCAGGGACCCCTCCCACTACATCAGGCTGCTCAGTGCCTTGTCCAGCCTGGACTTAAACACCTCCAGGGATCATGGGGCATCCACAACCTCCCTGAGCAACCTCTTCCAGTGTTCCACTACCTTCACCCTAAAGAACTTCTTTCTTATATCTAGCCTGAATCTCCCCTCTTCCAATTTACATCCATTATTTCTAGTCCTCCCATGATATATCCTATTAAAAAGTCCTACCCCAGCCTTTCTGTAGGCCCCCTTCATGTATTGAGAAGCTACTATGAGGTCCCCCCCTTGAGCCTTCATTTCACCAAGCTGAAGCATCTCATTTGGCTCTAGCTTGTGTTCTGGCTTTTAAAAAGATCCTGTTCAGCAGCTCCCCATCCCAGGTTTGCATTCCTTGCTGCCATCCCAGTGGCAAGGGTCTGTGCTGGATCACACATAGGATGTACCCACAGCCCTAGAGCAGCCAGTGGAGAGGACCAGCCAAAGACCCAGGGCATCCTGGCAGCTGGTGTCTGTCTTACCTGTTTGGCCACACTCCCTCCTCTCTTTAAACAGGGACAGGCAGCTGGCTCAAAGAGTGTGAGTTTAAAGCATTAATAACACTCAGTCTGTAGGTAGCACTTTTCATCTGCAGCCTTAAATCTCTCGACAAACACTGCTCACAGTAGCAGAGATTTGAAAAGAACAAAGGAGTTGGGCTTGTGCCCATCTTGTTCCTTTGTAATATGCAAAGAGGTTAGATTTTATTATTATTTTTATTTTATTTTACTAAGGTATTAGAAATGCAGATCTCCGTTGCTCAAGAGAAAACAGTATCATGAAGCAGGTACTAAGCAAGTGACACTCCAGCAAACAGGGAAGTGATTTGTTCTCAAGCTGCTTAAATCACTGCCTTTTGTACCTCTCTCTTGTTATGGTTGTTGCAACTCAAGAGCCTGCAGAGCTAGTTGGGATCAGAAAGATTTCTAACAGGACCTCAGTGTGGCACCATCAGAGGAGTCCAGATGCTCCAGCCCCAGCGGAGATACTGCAGATTCTGTGGCCAAGCCACATGTGGGGTACCCAGTCGGAGCACAGGGATTTGAAAAGCTTTCAGTGCCACTTACCTTAGCCACTTCTGTGGGGTTTGAGTCCATATTTGAAAGTAGCACACAGTGGGCTTCAAGTTTATCATTCTGGAAAGCAACTTTTTAAGCTGTTTTAACAATTCAGTAAAGCATCAGCTGGTGAAAGACAAGCATCCATCCCTCCCAGCTCCTCAAATTTTACCTTCCCTCATTCAGCATCCTCCAAAGATACCCTTATTCAGCCCTCCTGAGACACACATCCCTGGCTCTAGCATTCCCAGAACCATGTGAGACCAGCCAGGAAAGAGGTGATGACTCACATGCTGGAGCCCTTCACGTAAGAAGGACATTGAGCTGTTGGAGGGGTCAAGAGGAGGGCCACCAGGATGATGAGAGGGCTGGAGCACCTCCCATATGAGGACAGGCTGAAGGAGTTGGGGTTGTTCAGCTTGGTGAAGAGAAGCCTCAGGGGGGTCCTGACAGTGGCTTCTCAATATCTCAAAGGGGCTACAGAAAGGCTGAGGTAGGACTTCTTAATAGGATCTGTGATGGGAGGACTAGAAATAATGGATGTAAATTGGAAGAGGGGAGATTCAGGCTAGATATAAGAAAGACATTCTTTAGGGTGAGGGTAGTGAAACACTGGAAGAGGTTGCCCAGAGAGGTTGTCAAAGCCCTCTCAAACCTTGGAGGTTTTTAAGGCCAGGCAGGACAAGGCACTGAGCAGCCTGATGTAGTGGGAGGTGTCCCTGCCTATGGAAAGGGGGATTGGAACTTGATGATCTTTAAGATCCCTTCCAACCCAAACTATTCTATGATTCTATCTTTCTTCAAGCACCTTCTGGCTAACAGAAGGGAGAGAAAAACAGGCTTCAGAAGCAAGAGGCAAAGACACCTGGACAACACTGAGCTGCACTGTCAGCCTCACCCATCCATCTGTCCACCTGCCCTTCTGACAGTGGTTAGCACCTTGAGGTGAGCTGGCAGAGGAGACATCCTCTTCTCAACCCAGAGCTCCAACATAAGCTCTCCCTCCTCAAGCACAATCCTGCAATCTGGAGATGCTTCATAGAATCATAGAATGCTTGAAGGAAGATAAAATCCTAGAATAGTTTGGGTTGGAGGGGACCTGAAAGACCATCTAGCTCCAACCCACCTGCCATGGGCAGGGACACCTCCCACTACATCAGGCTGCTCAGTGCCTTGTCCAGCCTGGCCTCAAACACCTCCAGAGAGGGGGGGCATCCACAACCTCTCTGGGCAACCTGTTCCAGTGTTTCACCACCCTCACTTGAAAGAATTTCTTTCTTATATCTATCCTGAATCTACCCCCTTCCAATTTACATCCATGCTTGAGGCAGGGGGATAATTTCCATCCCTCCCCTCCTGCTGGAGGAAAAAGGAGCCACCCTGACTCCCAAGAGCTGCATCCCTGGAGATGCTGATGGGCAGAGCCAAGGGCTGTGTGCAGCAGATGCACACTCCATCCCTACCCCAGGCTCCATGTCCAACTCACCTCCCTCCCCCAGCTAGGGCATCACCTGCCTGTTTATGCAGAATATTTGAAAGCTGCTGCCTCCCAACTCTTTTTATACCTTGCCCTAATCTAGATAGACTGTTGATGAGATTTACTTTCAAGGCGCTCACCTCAGATTGGCTTTTCAAGCACCTAAATGAAGCGTTCCATCCCCGTCTTTGATATCATGAGGGCACTCCAGCTACCTTTGATCCTATCTGCTAAGCATTCTCATTAGCAATCAACATTACTTACTTAAAATAAACCCGTGTTTTTCTTGAAGCTTTGTGGTTGCGCTTCACCAGCCGCAAAAATTCCCCTGAAGAGGGTTTAGTATCATCCAAGGGCATTTGCGTCCATAACCCTGTAAATAGTTGTTGTTTTCCCCCTGCTCTCTCTCTCATTCTCTCTCCAAAACGCTGTCTGCTGAGATCTGACTTTCCATGAATAGGATTTGAGATCTGTAACATCCCCTCCCTTCTTCCCATTCCTCCCAAAAAAAGGACTGCTGTTCAATATTGCTGTGTAAACTGAATCCTGCTCTTGGCAAACTCCCTTTTTATCAGCTTGGGGCAGAGGAGGGCAGAAGTCTCCTTGTGCTGCTGGGCTTCACCCATTGACTTTCTAGCAATGGCAAAACCATCCCAACACCTGTAGGAGAGAGAACTGGTGGTGTTCTGAAAGGCAGGCAGGTGCTGCTGGGTTTAGTACAGAGCCCCTGCCCTCAGACAGCCCCATAAGATTTAGGCAACAAGTTCTTACAATAATGGTCCCCCTGGCATGCAGAAAATGGTGAGAAACTTTAAGCTCTGGTGAGAATCAGCTGCTCTCCCTGCACCCGGGGTGAATCAACCCTGCCTGGCTCAGGGTCCTGCATCTGACAGACTTCACATGAGCAGTTCTGACAGAACCATAGAATGGTTTGGGTTGGAAGGGACCTCAAAGATCATAAATTTTGTGTGTGAGCAGCCCTGACACCTCTACCCCAGGAAGCCCTCAAGGGTGGCAAATACCTGCTTTCCTTCCCCTCCCAGCTCTGAATGTGTCCCCATGTCCCCTTGTATCTCCTCCCTCTGTCACTGCTCTTGCTCCCCCCACATCTTACTCCTCACCTTCACCCTTGGAAGGCTTTATCCCAGTCTCCATGTCTTGTGCTGTTCCCAACACCCCCATATCCGTCATCACCCACTCATTGCAGGGGATGGCAGAGGAGGTGGACAACAGAAAACAATGCTGGTGATGCCGGGCTTCCACCAGGATACCTCCACCCTCCTCTCTCAAGTGGGAGAGGACCATGTCGCCTCCCTGCCCGCCAGGCACAGAGGGATTAGGGACACAAAACCCCCTGCCGGAGGGGAATTTTGCAGGGTCTAAATCTTCCCAGATGCTGATAACACTTCCTCCAGCTTCACCCCATCCCCTCCTCCAGCCTTTGATGTCAACTGCAGGCACCAGGTCGAAAACAGCCACTGCTGTTGATTAGACCTAATTAGTCCCTAATGCCCTCTTAAATCCCATTTTAAAAGGCAGCCATTCAGCACATCCAGGGCTGAGACAGCCCTGGCTCAAGGCGTTGGGAAGGGGTCTTCCATCAAAAGGAGGGGAGAGTGCTCACAAGGTAATTCAAGACAGCCAGGGAGTGGGGCAGGTACAGTTCTCACACAAACTGAACAGGAAGGTGAACAACATCCTGGGGGCAGACCAAATCCATGGCTTCTTCTGCTGCAAGGAGGAATCACTGCTGTTAGGGACTCTGTTTCTCCACTGATAGGAAATTCAGATTTCCAACGAGGACAGAAGCCTTCAGCAAGGTGAGAAGGATGAAAGAGAATGAAGCAATCCAGCAAAAGCGCTTCTGGTTTGACTATCAACAGTGACGTTTTTCTAACCAGCTTTAGTTTTAGACATTTGTTGAATCAATATGGCCTGGGAGCCACTCTCTGTCTGCGGAAAGGAGAACACAGAATCATAGAATAGTTTGGGTTGGAAGGGACCTTAAAGATCACCGAGTTTCAACCCCCTGCACAGCCTAACATTACATAACCCAAGAGGAATGGCAGAAATAGGGCATAGACATACATGTAGCCATCCACCATCCTCTTGGCATAGTCTGCTGCTTCCTCAAACATCTGGAGGTAAGAGAGCATCTCTGAAGCAATGCTGAGGATCCTCGAGAGGTAGATGTTTGTATCCCCCAGCACAGGCTCCTGTTTCTTCAGGCATTCGCGGCACAGCTTCACAACCTGCAGAGAGAGGAAGAGAAAGTCAGAGCACTTTTGGCCCCAAAGCTGCCACACCAAAGTCCTGTGATTCCATACCAGCTGTAGAAGTCAAGTCAGCCTCCATGAAGGTTGGGGAAGATAGCGTATAGAATCATAGAATAGAATCATAGAATAATTTGGATTGGAAGGGACCTTAAAGATCATCAAGCACCAAACCCCCTGCCATAGGCAGGGACACCTCCCACTGCATCAGGCTGCTCAGTGCCTTGTCCAG
>VZTY01025348.1:24834-47848 GCA_013400935.1 Turnix velox
AGTAAGTAATAAAAATACACATAGTTTGTAATGTTACTGTGTGTATATATAAAAAACATATATATATATATATATAAATTACATACAAATAACTTCATAAATGAGAGGCCAGCATAAAAAAACAAAGTAAACACTGTAATAAGTCTAATTAAGCAGCATGCTCTGCCTAACAGATTTATTTTTAATGACATTCATTTTAATAGCTCTGAGGCCCTGAATTAGTCCAATATGTTCTTAACTGGGTTCACTCTGAATACAAACATTAATGAGTTTGCCAGGGATGAGCTTGCTGAGTCCCAGTTCTATTCTCTGCAAGGTGTTGACTTTTAATAATAACAAATTTAATGATGCACTCGGGGCCCTAATAACCAGTTTTAGTCACAAAGAGAAAAAAACAGCTACAAAAATGCTTTCCCTAAAAACTAGGCAACAGGGGATGGCTGAGCCATTTCAAAGCCACAGAGGCCACCATTGAATGTGTCTCAGTGTGTTTCAGCTCTGCCTGCATCTGGGCTTAGGACTATGGCTGTGGATAAAATGCCCTGATAGATTTTTGGACCCAGTTGTAGGGGAATCCAAGGACCCCATGCAGAAACTGAGACACTGAGGGAAAAAAACCACGGCAGGAACCCCATGCAAAAAACCCAGTAACTCCTCCAGTAACTCCAGCACCCCACAGGATCAGAGGAGGTAGGACCACAAGTCAGGGAGGAAAAAAAAATCTATCCTAAAGAATTGTATGGGATGGAGGATAACCCTGGAAAAGCAGCAATGGGGTAAGAGGTTAACTAAACCCTGTTAGGTGGAAGTGACCAGTGCTTTCCCCTATAGCTTTTCTCTTTGTGTTTCAGCTCTGCCTGCATTGGGGCTGAGGATTCTGGCCATGGATGAAAAGCCCTGATGGAATTTTGGACCCAGTTTGAGGGGAATCCAAGGCACTGAGGGAGAAAGACCACTGCAGAATTTGGCCTCAAGTCCTCCTACTACAGATGCTTTGTGGTTGGATGTAGGGAGAAGCATGGAGCAAGTTTCAAAGGAGGGTTTTTCTGGGCTTTGGAGGAGGCATCCTGGAGCTCTTGCTGACGTGGCCAGCAAAGACGTGCCAAAAGAGAGAGTGTTTGAAAAATCACACCCACCATCCATTAACAAAAAAAAAAAGCAAGCCACCAAAAAAAAAAACAACCAACAGCAACAACAACAAAACCCCAACTCCTACCTTTAGCTCTAAGCAGCTCACCAAGAGCTAGAAATACAACCAAATGAAGAGGCAGAGCTGCAGCTGCCCTCTGCTTTCATGCCCAGATCAACCCGTTCCCATGAATCATAGAATCATAGAATAGTTTGGGTTGGAAGGGACCGTCAAGATCATTGAGTTCCAACCCCCCTGACACAGGCTGCTCAGTGCCTTGTCCAGCCTGGCCTTAAACACCTCCAGAGAGGGGGCATCCACAACCTCTCTGGGCAACCTCTTCCAGTGTTTCACTACCCTCACCCTAAAGAATTTCTTTCAAATGTCTAACCTAAATTTACCCCCTTCCAATTTACCTCCATTATTTCTAGTCCTTCTATCACATACCTTGTTAAAAAGTTCTACCCCTATGAGCTTGTGATCAGCCAGCCCCACTCATGTCTCAGCTCCTCAACTGGGACTGGTTGCAGGAGGGACACCCTGGACACATCCAACCCCAGCAGAGAGGTGTCTTCAGCTCCCCCAAAAGAGAGACTCACTCAACAGTGAGGTGGGAAGGGTTTTGCACTCCCTGGTTGTGTCCAGACCTGTCCAAGCCCTGACCTGTGTCTGGACCTGTGAAATCTCACGCACCAGGGAGATGCTCGGAGCTGTCTCCATGACCTGTGGGTGTAAGAACAGCCCAACCCATCCCTTTCCATCCACAGTTTTAAAGGTTACAGATGTCCCCAATGCATGGCAGATCCTTGGCAGTGTGTGCTACCCCAGGGACAACATACTTCTTCCCCCAATTGGGAGCAACACATGGACACAGACTCTGGAGTCCTCAACATAGTAAGGGTATTGAGCTGTTGAGCAGGTCCAGAGGAGGGTCATGAAGATGATCAAAGGGCTGGAGCAACTGCCTTATGAAGACAGGCTGAAGGAGTTGGGGTTGTTCAGCCTGAAGAAGAGAAGACTCAGGGGGGACCACAGAGTAGCTTCTCAATACCCAAAGGGGGCTACAGAAAGGCAGGGGTAGGACTTTTTAATAGGATATGTGATGGAAAGACTAGAAATAATGGATGTAAATTGGAAGAGGGGAGATTCAGGCTAGATATAAGAAAGAAATTCTTTAGGGTGAGAGTTTTGAGATACTGGAAGAGGTTGCCCAGAGAGGTTGTGGATGTCCCCTCTCTGGAGGAGTTTAAGGTCAGGCTGGACAAGGCACTGAGCAGCCTGATCTAGTGAGGGGTGTCCCTGTTTATGGCAGGGGGGCTGGAACTCAATGATCTTTAAGGTCCCTTCCAACCCAAACTATTCTATGATTCTGGAACATGAATTCCACACCGAACCCCCTTACAGATGTCCCTAAATATAGACTCTACCAGACTTCAGCTCCCCTTGCATGAAAAAAACCACTCGCAAGGCTTGAACCAGCCCTAATATGTATACACTTCTGCCCCAAGGGCCCGAGAGAAACAGGAGGGTGGAATCCAGTAGCATGTTGTGCATGAAAAGATCATGCCAGAGATAACCTTATTGCTAATAATAACCCTGGAATCCCACCCTGTGAATAGGCCCTATTGAATGTTTGAAGACAGGCATTCCTCGGTTGGGTTTTCTCTGCCTACGACTATTTCACTGCAGCCTTTAAATACTAATCACAGAACCCAAGAGAAGGCTTTTTATCTTCAAAGAGGTGCTGCAGCAAGAAAAAAAAAATTAATTCATTAATCAAAGATTTTCAAGCACACAGGGTTCCATCCAACGCCACGGTGGGGTTCTCCAAGCATCTCTCCTGATTTTCCCGCAGAGGTGCCCAGGCTCGAGGGTTCTTTGCTTGTTCCCAGCTTGTAACTCAAGCTGTCTTCCTGCCATGTGTTAGGCTGTATGTCTGCCACGCAGGAAATAGGGTTTGAAGCTCTCACAGCCAGGAGCAAAAGCAGGGCTTGAGGCTTTAATGAAGCCGGGATTGAGTGGCTGGGGTGGTTCAGTCAAGCAGCAAATGCAAACACATTATCACCTGAGAACTCGCTCCAATTTCACACCAATTAAGTAGGAATGGGAGAGGAGGGGCTGGGGCTGGCTGCAGAGATGGCTGATAATCCCCTGAATGGGCAGAAAAGGCTCCAGTGCTCAGGCACTGGTGCCAAAAGGAGTTTGTTAGATAACTCCAGTCCCGGCAATTTTGTCTCAGGGAGTGAGCATGTCGTTACTTGGAGCTGTTTTTATTAGCAAATATTAAAAACCATTTGCAGAAATACAGATGCCCATAAGGGAAGTAAAAGTAGAAAGCAATAAAGCAATAGCTGGTTATTTCATTTCTCTGCCAATGCATTACAGGGGAAGGAAGGGGCAAGGGGAGAGGGAGAAGAGGGCTGGTAGGCAAAGCTGCTGGTGCAAAGCCAGCATCTCATGGAGGGGATTATCCCATCCTCCAGGAGCGCCTAGATAAGCTGGACAGGATGCCCAGAGAGGTTGTGGATGCTCCCTAAATCTCTGGAGGTCTTTAAGGCCAGGCTGGACAAGGCACTGTGCAACTTGGTCTAGTGGGAGGTGTCCCTGGCCATGGAACTTGATGGGGGTTGGAACGTGATGATCTTTAACAATTCTATGATTCTATGAATTTTACTCTTTGAATTGAGGACTGAAGTCTGGTTCAGTTTGGAAGATCATGTTGTTCTGACTCCCTTGCCATGGACAGGACCACAATGCTTATAGCCCCATTTGCCCTGGCCTTGAAGAGTTAAAGATATGGGGCAAAAACAACTTCCCTGGGCAACCTGTTCCACCCACTCACCACCCTCACAGTAAAGAACTTGTTCCTAATGTCTTTTATGAATTTCCCCTTTTTCGGTTCAAAACTGTTATCCCTCATCCTACCAGTACTCTCCCTTGTAAAGTGTCCCTCCTCTTTACAGAGGGGGTTGAAACTAGATGATCCTTAAGGTCCCTTCCAACCCAAACTATTCTATGATTCTATTCTATGATTCTATCTAACCCACCTTCTGTAGATTGTAGGTCCAAACCCCACAAGTAGCACAAAGTGGGTCCCCAAAATTCACCTTGGCATCATTCCCTCCACCTGTACCCAGGAGCCAGCTCATCTTTACCACTGATCTATTTCTCTTTTTTGCCTGCTGGGATTATTTATAGGTTAGGAGTTACGGTGGGAAAGGAGCAGCAGTTTAAGGGAAAGTGGTATGAAATGGATTAAAAACTGAAAGGAATCAAATCCTCAGTGTGTGCTGGGCCCCACATAACCCCTTAATTTATTAATGGCTGGTTTCAATATCTGCAATATCTGGTCTTCCAAACACCAGCCAAGAGGCATCCTACAATCAGCAGGTTGAACTGGAGCGATTTCTTGTATTTAGATGAAATTTTGTCTTTCTTTACTTTAAAATGCATCAGTACCAATGAAAGGGCAAGGACCCCTTGCTGGGTTTCATGCTGACACACAGGGCTACAGGAAATCTCAAAAATGAAAAATAAAAAAAAAACCAAACCCCTGTGTTTGATTTTTCTTTCTCATTTGGACAGGAAGCATTTGAGAAGTGAAGAGTTTCCCATTCCCTGCCGGCAGGGAGTTTCCAGAACAAGGCAGGGAGGGCTCCTAAAACTCTCCAGCCCGAAGTAGATGGATGAGATGGAAGCCCCCCAGGCTCAGCACCATTCCTGCTCAGCCACCAGAGGGATGTGAACAAATCACTGGTGAGCACCATCCCCTAAAACCACGGCAAAACACACCGGTGCCCTTGGGCATGTGAGTCAATATGGATTAACTTGGATGCCCAAGGGGAACCTCATTAGGGAAATGAAAGAGGCATTTTTAGAAGAAAAACCCTCTGTGTGGGGTTATTCCTGGGCAAGATCTGTGCCCTGAGAGAGGTTCTCAGTGCTGCCCTAGCTCCTCTGCATCCAGAAGACAGGACCTGGGAAGTCCTGTTACCCTAAGAGCTCCAAGAAAATAATTGCAAGAAAGGTGCTAACAGGGTGAAAGCAGTTGGTGTGCTCCTCTCTTATCTAATTACCCCAGGCTAGAGGAGAGGCTGATATATCTCTCTTTAACAGGGAAATGTTTCCCCTGGCCATGGCGGAAGGATTGTTAGCTAGTGAGGGACCATGACAAACTGTAATATCCTAAAAAATAAAACCAAAAACCAAGTAGTGATCAGCTCACTAAGAGAGTGCTGGAGCTGGGTAAAAGTGATGCCTCATGTCTGGGCAAGTGCTCCCTCTATTCAGTGGAGCTGATTTTCAGCATCCTGTTCGCTTCAAGTGTGTGTTTTCACTTC
The DNA here is from genome assembly GCA_013400935.1 of Turnix velox. Lineage (NCBI taxonomy): Eukaryota > Metazoa > Chordata > Aves > Charadriiformes > Turnicidae > Turnix > Turnix velox. Next base: position 30,304 of record VZTY01025348.1, read on the forward strand.
TTAATGGGATTGGGAAGGAGGAAAATGCTATGGCAAGAGGCAGCATCTGCTGAGCCTGGTGCTGGGAGATGCTCTCCATTAGGTTGGGTGGAGAGAGGTGATGAGAGAACCTCCTTCTCCAGCTATCCCAGTCATGGGATAGCAGCCCTGTAAACAGGGCTCCCAAGAAAAAAAAAAAAACAAACCACTGCTAAGTGGCAAACCTCTTGTACCATACACAACGGTGTGCAAATCCACAGGTCTCTTCCCCTTCCCTTCACTCCAGCCTGTAATTATCATAAAGGCAACAATTAAAACTATTGAAAAGCATGTGATGGCTTTAGGGAACACAGCCTGGCTAATCCCCACAAGCATCTCAGAAGAGGAAAGGACAAGGAGCTCCCAGGGGCTGGATGCTGGTGCTTTGCTGGGCAGGTAGGGAGTAGGGATGAAGATCAAGCTGAGGGAGAGGAGGTGACAACAGCCTGGTCCCCAGACATCACAGAAGTCAATGAATCTTTCAAAAGGCTGGTGCCAAGGACTGGATGGGCCCCTGGTTCCCTTCCTTGGATGAAGCTACTCAGGGTCATGCAGATAATCAGTGGCAGCAAAGATCCCATCCTCAAAAGCCACATTGTTGCTCAAGGACTCCCAAGAAAGAGCAAGTAGCCAGGATAGTGAAGAATTGCTTAAAATCTCACCATCCTACTGTGCTCACCACTTATTGAAAATATATATAATTTTCCAAGAATAATTATTTTTGCTATTTTCTGAATACATTTTTCTTTTCCAGGAATGGTTATTTTTGCTATTTTCCTGAAATAATCACCCACCCAGAGCCAAGTTATATGTGAGTCTCACTGCACCAGCAGTTTCTAACCCGCCCTAAAAATCACTGAACAGCTTCAGGAGCCCCAGAAGACAGGGAACTCAAAAAAAAAAAGAGCAAAAAAGAGAACACAAACTCTTTGTTCTCAGTATCTCATGATCTTAAAAGTGCTCAGGGTGATCTCTGGGGTGTCAGAACAAGACCAGGGCCAAGCAGGGCATCCACTGGCTCCTCCCTTCTCAGGCCCCCTCGCTCCAAACACTTTTCATTCCTTCTATATTACCCTTTTCAGTGATACTGCATTTTAAAGATTTCTATAATTTGTATTTGCTACCTTTTCCCAAAACTTAAAACCCTTTCCATCCCCCCTATATTACCCTTCTCAGTGATACTATATTTTAAAGACTTCTAACATTTCTAAATTTCTAAATTTGCTTCCTTTTCCTAAAACTTAAAACCCTTTTTATCCCCCTCATATTCCCCTTCTCAGTGATACTCTATTGTAATGATTTCTATAACTTCTAAATTTCTAAATTTGCTTCCTTTTCCCAAACCTTAAAACCCTTTCCATTCCCCCTATATTACCCTTTCAGTGATGCTGGGATGATTTCTAACATTTCTAAATTTGCTTCCTTTCCCCAAAACTTAAAACACTCTTCATCCCCCCTGTCTTCCCCTTTTCAGTAATAATGTATTTTAAAGATTTATAACATTTCTAAATTTGCTTCCTTTACCCAAAACTTAAAACACTTTCCCTCCTTCCTATATTCCCCTTTTCAGTGATACTGTATTTTAAAGACTTCAAACATTCCTAAATTTCTAAATTTGCTTCCTTTACCCAAAACTTAAAACACTTTCCCTCCTTCCTATATTCCCCTTTTCAGTGATACTGTATTTTAAAGACTTCAAACATTCCTAAATTTCTAAATTTGCTTCCTTTTCCCAAAACTTAAACACACTTTTAACTAGTGTTAGTTAAAAGTGAGTTATTTTTGGCTTAAAAAAATGCCTTTTTTACACTCAGCATGTTTTTAAAAGCTTCTTCTTGAAAAAAGCTCATTTTTACTCGAACAAAAGTTTTTGTTACAATCCAAATAAACTCAAATTCCCTTTCACTTAAATAATTGGTTTTTGAATACAAGCTAGCTTTTCTTTCTACTTTTTATTTCCCTTCTAATTTTTCTTCCTTTCTCATTTCCCAAAATGCAAATAATTGGAGAAAAATCCCCTTTTGAGCCAGTTCTGGAGACACAAACACCAAGATCCCTGAGGGTGTTCCCAGCCCTGTGCTTTGCTTCACTGAGGAAGGACTCTGCAGAGGGTCCCACATCCTTTCTCACTCTCTCTGTGGGTACCTGTGGGACAAACCCAGCTGCAAGCCTGGAGGACAAAAAAACCTTCATTAAATCCAGTCTTGGGTTGAAAGGTCCTCAAAAAAGTGCCATGGTAGTTTTCTGGAAATTCTAGGGAACCATCAAGGCAGAAGAGCATCACTTGGGGTACCTAAAGGGCTGTGTTGCCTGAAAAAGGGGACCCCTTCCCTGGCTGTCTCACATTCTCTGTATATTTCTCATAAATACTCTACAGACCCAGTGTTATAAATCACACAACCTTAAATGTTTCCATGCTGAAAGCTATACCCATGCAGCTGTTGAACACACTCCCCACTGTTGTCACCTTGGTGATGCTTCTCTCTGTCACTGCCTGACAAGGAGCAGGTCCAGCTGACATGTGGATTTGGGGTGACTAGCAAAGAGCTAAGCCCACTACTCCTGCACCTTCTCTCCTCCCTCCCATGGTCCCTGCAGCTGCTGGGGGAGAGAAGGATGTCTCTCAAGGCCTGGCTCTGGCCAAGGCATCCTCTAAGTGAACTGGATCTTCAAAACATCTCCTTGAAGTGACACAGAAGATGGAGAGTGTCTCTTAATGTATTTATTGATTAACAGCAGCATTTTAGATAAGTGAAATCTTTGATGGAAGGAATAAATTCAATGTAGGAGCCATCCAGCATGCAGAATCATAGAATGGTTTGGAAGGGACTTTAAAGATCATCAAGTTCCAACCCCCTTGCCATAGGCAGGGTCAACTCCCACTAGACCAGGTTGCTCAGTGCCTCATCCAGCCTGACCTTAAACATATCCAGGGATTGAGGGGCACTGAGCAGCCTGATCTAGTGGGATGTTGGAACTTGATGATCCCTTCCAACCCAAACTATTCTATGACTCTATATTCATCAGTGCCTAGGTTTTCATAGTAAGGATGGAAAAAAATTGGAAATACTAAAAGGAAAGAGATTCCTTACATCTAGACTTTCAGATGAAGATGTTCATAAGCCAACAAGCTGCTGGGCTTGATGAACATGGCAGAGTGAATGTTCAGCAGCTTGTTTTGCCCTGGAGATCAAACAGAGTGATCTCCTCTGCCTTTTAAAAAATGTATGAAGCTGCAAAATCTTAAGGGCATATAAACTTACTTTGATTGCAGGGCTTGGATCTTGGAAGTTGCATTCCTTTAATTTCCTGGAGCTGGGTGCTTCCCCCCCACGGAGGACATGCACAGGGTGGTGAGTTTGCAATGGGAACTGGTTTTGCCTCATTTTCCACTTCTCTCCTGCTACAAGGAAAGAAGTGCAGTGCTCCGGAGGCCTGCCTCTCTCTCTCTCTCTCTGTAGACAGAAAGGGCTGGGTGTCTGTGCTTAATTACAGCCTGAAAGAACTGCATTTAAAAGACAACAGCAAGCTATTTAATTAATACTTATCATTAGCACACATAGGAATGCCTAGCAGCAAATTGCAACAACAAAGCAACTCCTGGGTTGTTGTTGGTTTTTTTTTTCTTTGCACTTGGGATAAATTAATTTTAAAAAAGGAGTCAACAAATCATTTGCAGCAGATTGAGATGACTTTCTATGCAGCAGTGGGAGTACTGGTATAGTAGGTATTACCCAAGGACAGCAAAGATCTATAAGAACAGGCTTTTCAATCTCTAGTTCTCCTGGCCCAGAAGCAAATCTTCATCCATCCATCTATCTATCTTGGCATTTACACCGAGCTCATCCCCATGTCTGAGCACCTCCTTGTCTTCATACCTGTCTATAAATTACATGGCACCCCCAGGGCATTATAAATAATCATTCAGCTCACAGACCTTAGGAATACTATTTTAAAGGGCTGGCTCATAATTCAACCCACTGTGGACTCCTCCTCCCAGTCTGTGAAGGTAATGGTGGAGCAGGAGGATGTGACACCCTGGTCAGCAGAGGAAATGCCACAGAATCAGTTCCTTGGGTGGGCAGTCATGCGAGTCATTCTTTACTGTGAGGGTGGTGAGACACTGGAACAAGTTGCCCAGAGAGGTTGTGGATGTCCCCCTCAATCCCTAGAGGTGTTTAAGGCCAGGGTGGACAAGGCACTGGGCAACCTGGTCTAGTGGGAGGTGTCTTTCCCTATAGCAGAGGGGTTGGAACTAGATGATCTTTAAGGTCCCTTCCAACCCAAATTATTACTATGATTACTATGAGCTGGAAGATGGAAATAGATTTTCAATTTTGCAAAGTGTAAAGGAAGGCTAGACTGTTCTGCTTGTGGGAGATAGATAGCATCCTCATCCTTAACCCATTGAGGATTTGTATATTCTATCTCTTCATTAATCACACAGTTACAGGAGGTCAGGTACTGGAAGGGACCTTCAAAAGATCATTCAGTCCAATGCCTCTGCCAGAGCAGGAACACCCAGATCAGGTCAAACAAGAAGGCATCCAGGTGGGGTTTGAATGTCTCCAGAGAAGGAGACCCCACACCTTCTCTGGGCATCCTGTGCCACCATTCTGTCACCCTCACCCTAACAAAGTCTTTTCTCATATTTCTGTGGAACCTCCTGTGTTCCAGCTTCCATCCATTGCCCCTTGTCCTATCATTGGAGGTCACTGAGAGGAGCCTGGCTCCATCCTCCTGACACTCACCCTTTCCATATTTATAAGTATGAATGAGGTCACCTCTCAGTCTCCTCCAAGCTAAAGAGACCCAGCTCCCTCAGCCTTTCCTCAGAAGGGAGATGCTCCAACCCCTTAACAAATGTTTCCATGAGATTCTGAGTTTGGGTCATAGACTGGGTGAAACTCTACTAACTTTTACTTGAACAGGACTGCAGACAGCCAGTTATCCCATATGCCCCCTTCTTGATGGCACTGTCAATGGTTGGAGTGATGAGCTACAGGGTAGATCTTCTACTGATGTCTCCACAGGGTGCATTTTCAGCCCAAGGCATTGCATCTCCATCCCAATGCATTGCATCTGCATCCCAACTCTTTGCATCTCCATCCTGACACAATACCTCCTACTTGAGACACACAGGGATTATAAGAACACCCCAGACAGTGTGAATGTTATCAAAACCTCCAGGGAAACACCTCTGGCAAGACATGTAGTCCACGTAGAGGATGGCAACTGGCTGGTGGGCAATGTTGTCTCTCCTATGATGAGTGAGCTGGATCTACTTGAGCGAAGGAGCTTGAAACTGGAGTTTTTGCTTGAGAGAAGTGTGAGCAGTTGATGAATCATAGAATGATTTGGGTTGGAAGGGACATTAAAGATCATCTAGTTCCAATTATTTCATAAGTCTGCCCTGAACTGCTCTAAAAGGTACAGAAGTAATAAGACATGGGTAACTCCAAGAAAAAGTCAGAGCAGCCAGAGCTTGAGGCTGCCCAGAAAGTTGTTGGCCAAGGAGGAACAGCCTTCCTGCAGGACTTTCCTCCATGTTTTCCATTTTCATATCAAATATCACTGATCATAGGTTGGGTTGGAAGGGACCTGAAAGATCATCAAGTTCCACCCCCCCTGCCATAGGCAGGGACACATCCCACTACATCAGGCTGTTCAGTGCCTTCTCCAGCCTGGCCTTAAACACCTCCAGGGATTGAGGGGGCATCCACAACCTCTCTGAGCAAACTCTTCCAGTGTTTCACTCCCTTCACCCTAAAATAATTTCTTATATCTAGCCTGAATATCCCCTCTAATAATTTGCATCTATTAATTATTTTTAGTCCTTCCATCCCATATCCTATTAAAATATCCTATCCTCTCTCTCAGTCAGAGACCTGAGGAGGAGTGAGCAGAGCTCCAAGCACACATTTTGGGGCCAAAGTAGGAACAAAAGCCAGGGATGCCACGGTCCATGAACAGGCAGTGGGACATGGCGTAACCACAAAGGCCAGATACATCCCTGCATCTCGGGATGCCACAGGTGGCCACGCATTGCCCTCTGCGGGACTGTGGCTGTCCTGCAAGACACAAGAACTTCATTCTTATATCCAGCCTGAATCTCCCCTCTTCCAATTTACATCCATTATTTCTAGTCTTTCCATCACATATCCTATTAAAAAGTCCTACCCCTGCCTTTCTGTAGGATCCCTTCAGGTATTGAGAAGCTACTGTGAGGTTCTCCCCTGAGCCTTCTCATCTCCAGGCTGAACAACCCGAACTCCTTCAGCCTGTCTTCCTAAGGCAGTTGCTCCAGCCCTTGGATCATCTTGGTGGCCTCCTCTGGACCTGCTCCAACAGCTCAATGTCCTTCTTATGTTGAGGGCTCCAGAACTGGGCACAATACTCCAGGTGGGGCCTCACCAGAGCCCAGTAGAGGGGCAAAATCCCAGAGAGAGGTTTCATATTGTCCTGCCCCAAAAACATCTGGTTTAGACTAGGGGAGAAGCAACCCACTCAGCTCATAGGGGTATCCTCTAGGGATATCTGAGAATTAAACACCTTAGAATTTAAACACCAGCATCATCTGCTGCTTTCCCACCGTGTGACTGGAGCCTTCACCTATCCAACTGTAACAGATGGGAGCATGGGGATGTGTTCACCACACTTTCAGCTTGCAAAACACTTCAGGGCTTTGATGGACTGCAAGTCCACCAGTCCTTATCTCATTCTCAGTGCTTCTCAGAGGGTCATAAAATAGTTTGGGTTGGAAGGGACCTTAAAGATCATCAAGTTCCAACTCCCCTGCCATGGGCAGGGACACCTCCCATTACATCAGGCTCCTCAGTGCCTTGTCCAGCTTGGGATCCAGGTCCAGCCCAGTGACCTCCTACCTCTACCTACTGGTCCAGTCCTGGCCATCAAGCCAGATTTGCAACTTCTTGCAGGGATGCAGACAGAGCTAGATGTGATTTCAGGCCTCTCCCTCCTCACGAGGTGCCTGATGGAGATGATTAAGAGCTAAATTACAACCAGGCAGCTCTCACTGGCCAAGAACCGCAAGATTTGAGGAGACACATGTTAAAGACCATGGAGTCCAACAAGTAGAACGTGCACATCAACCAAAGGGACAGACCATCAGAAAGGTCAAATGGAAGCAGAAGGATTTCTCATGGATGCCACTAGTGACTTGCTATACTCCTACACAGTGCAAAGCTATCCTTTGGGGAAAAAAGTCAGTCCTGAGGATGAGGCTGTGTTATACCTTAAATAAGACACATTTTGCTGGCTGGTTTGACTCTTACAAAGGGGTGAAGAATCTGACTTCCATGGACCCGCATCACCACTACCAGCCTTCAGCACTGATCTTTCAGAGGAGGGCCAAGAAGATGATCAAAGGGCTGGAGCACCTCCCTTATGAAGACAGGCTGAAGGAATTGGGGTGGTTCAGCCTGGAGATGAGAAGGCTCAGGGGGGACCTTATAGTAGCTTCTCAATACCTGAAGGGATCCTACAGAAAGGCAGGGGTAGGACTTTTTAATAGAATATGTGATGGAAGGACTAGAAATCATGGATGCAAATTGGAAGAGGGGAGATTTAGGCTAGGTATAAGAAAGAAGTTCTTCAGGGTGAGGGTAGTGAAACACTGGAAGAGGTTGCCCAGAAAGGTTGTGGATGCCTCCTCAATCCCTGGAGGTGTTTAAGGCCAGGCTGGACAAGGCACTGAGCAGCCTGATGTAGTGGGAGGTGTCCCTGCCTATGGCAGGGGGGTTGGAATTTGATGGTCTTTCAGGTCCCTTCCAACCCAAACTATGCTATGATTCTATTAAGAAAAAAAAAGCATCACCCAGGCACTGTGAGCTTCTGCACCATCTTCAACTAAGTTGTTTCTCTCAGTCTGTTAAGTGGAATAAGGCAGCCCTGGAGGAGGCTGGGTTCCCTGATCTCCTGCAGGGTTTTGGTGGGATGGAAGGAGGTGGTATGGGGCCAACTGTGCTGGGGGGAGACAAGGAAAAGGCTGCCCAGGTGGCAGCCCAGGTAAAACTTCCCCCTCATCCCACACATTCTCCAGCATCTCATGCCCTATTCACTTCACACAACTTTCACCCTGTTGAATGCCACTGAACCTTCAAATTAACCCTCCATTACGGGACTTCTTTTGATGTCAAAGGGGGAATTTTTTTTTTTATGGCAAAGGGGTTTTTTCCCCCCTGGTGTAATTATTCTCTCTTTTTTTTTTTTTTTTTCCTTTCTTTCCCCTCTTTTAGACACAAGAGATTCCTCTGCCAGATGCACAACTTGTGGAGGCAGCTCCCACACAAGGTATTTATATATTTATATGTATATGATGGGAAGGCAGCATTGAAAGGCCTGAAGTTTAGGGACTGAAGATGAGGGGAATTTCCCATTTCCTATTTGCATCAGGAAGATACCTGAGAAGAGTAACTGCAGCAATACTAGGACCAAAAGATACAGCAGTGGGAAGCAGCTCCAGGAGAAAATATCTGCTATTTAATACTATCACTGTGCAAGTTTCCTTGCCTGGGAATGAATTTTGGCACTGCTAAAACTATGGGCATGGGTAAAACCCTGCATAAATTCCCTGCTCAGCATCTTGGTGCTACTGGGATTGATGTGCTGGACATCCCAGCATGGAGAGAGTCATAGAATCATAGAATAGTTTGGGTTGTAAGGGACCTTAAAGATCATCTAGTGATATCATCAACTGATACCCCAGGAGACTGGGATGCTGGACACTGTGGTCCTGTGAGTGAGTAGTGGGAAATTTTAGAATGGTTTGGGTTGGAAGGGACCTTAAACATCAGTTCCAACCCCCTTCCATGGGCAGGAACACATCCCACTAGACCAGGTTGCTCAGTGCTTCATCCAGTCTGGCCTTAAATACGCATGTAGTCTGAGGGGGCACCTACTGGATAATGCTTATCAAGCTGGCAACAATGGGTAGTACCATGGGAGCTGCCTGTCATAGCATGTAATGATGGAACAGGCATGTTTATTCAATGTTTCCATTAGTTTTTTTATTAATTTCTAGAGAAAAGCGATGTACAATTACAGAACTCGCTACTGAAAACGTTATGAAATCCTCTACATTGTTCAATGGCAAATTCTGCTCCTACAAATAATTCATTGCATGGAGATCATAGTCTTCTCTCAAAATAACAGGAGGCTCTTTTGGGAATAGAAAACAAGCCCTGGGAGGCATCAGGCCTTTGTCACTCCCTGCCTGGTGATTCCCTGCTGTCCTGGGGAGGATGAATGAGCCTTCTGTTGCTGTGCCATGGCTTCAATCCACTCCCGGATGACCTGTGTCCAGTTCTGTCCCTTCTCCAAAGGAGTGGACCTGGTCTCCATCTTCATCAAGGCAGAGATTTCAGGGGGAAGCTGTGGAACCAGCCCAGCTCGGAGCACGGCATCCTGGAATTTGGCTGCAGAGGCTGAAGCCAAGCAACAGCGGGGCGGGCTGAAAGGAAAAGAAAGAAATCCTTTTATGTGAACAAACCCCCTGAGTCTCCTGGGGAGGGACTGTTTGTCACAGCATGTAGTGACAGGACAAGGCACAACAGTTTTGAACTGGAGAAGGGCAGGTTCAAATTAGAACCATAGAATGGTTTGGGTTGGAAGGGACCTTAAAGATCATCGAGTTCCAACCCCCCTGCCATAGGCAGGGGACACCTGCCACTACATCAGGCTGCTCAGTGCCTTGTCCAGCCTGGCCTTAAACACCTCCAGAGAGGGGGCCTCCACAACCTCTTTGGGCACACTGGTGGCTCATGTTGAGTTTGTCATCCACTGACACCCCCAAATCCTTTTCTTCAAGGCTGCACTCAGCCCACTCTCCACCCAGCCTACATCTGTGCTTGGGAGCACACTGACTGAGGTGCAGGACCTTGCACTTGGCCTTGTTGAACTTGATGAGGTTGGCATAAGCCACCTCTCAAGCCTGTTAAGGCCCCTCTGGATGGCATCCCTTCCTTCTGGTGTATCAACTGCACCACACAGCTTGATGTCATCCCCAAACTTGCTGTGGTGCAGTCAATCCCACAAAGGTCCCTACCAAAACTAGGATTTCACAATTCTATGAGATGCTGCAGAAGCAAGAGGGAAGGGATGCTCTAGTCCCCAGAGCTCCTGAGAGCATGGTTGTCCTTACCCATGTGGCTGTGAGTAGTGGTAGTGAGCAGCCACCGCAGAGTGAGGGCACAGCAAGTAGTGGTTCTCCTCCCAGCAGCGCTGCATGGCTAGGGTGATGTCCTCATCAGAGGCTGAGCAGGAGCGCAGGGTCTCGTAGAGCTGTAGGAGAAACAGAGAGGTTTGCACAGGGCATCACCACCCAACACATTCCCAGAAAAGCATATGCCATGTGCACTCAGCAAAGCAGTTGCAAACAGGGAGGTTGGAGTTTCCCAAGGGTTGATGGTGTAGCTGGGAGATGCGCAACTCAGTGTTGGAAAGACCATAGGACTGTGGTGTGAGCAAGAAGCTTTCATCCCCAGATATTGGAAGTATGGATGGAGAGGAGAAAAGATTAAGTTCTGTGATGCTGTTTGCTTGCTCCAAGGGGAGTTTCTTAGGGCTTGCACAGCCCACCTCAGTGTAATAACTCTCATTTCATAGAATAATGCAATTTCTTAGTATTTATAGAATCACAGAATAGTTTAGATTGGAAGGGATGTTGAAGATCATCAAGTTTCAATCCCCCTGCCATAGGCTGGGACACCTCCCACTACATCAGGCTACTCAAAGCCTGGCCTTAAACACCTCCAGAGAGGGGGCATCCACAACATCTCTGGACAACCTCTTCCAGTGTTTCACTACCCTCACCATAAAGAATTTCTTTCTTATCTCTAGCCTGAATCTCCCCTCTTCCAATTTACATCCATTATTCCTACTCCTTCCATCACATATCCTATTAAAAAGTCCTACCCCTGCCTTTCTGTAGCCCCCTTCAGGTACTGAGAAGCTACTATGAGTTCCCCCCTGAGCCTTCGCTTCACCAAGATGAACAACCCCAACTCCTTCAGCCTGTCTTCAGGCTTATTTTGCTACCTTGCAAGCAAGAGCAGGTGGCAGGCAAAGAATGCTCTGTGTGGACAGTGTGTTGGGCTTTGCATCTGTCCCAAAGAGCCTCATAGCATCAAGGTTTGCCTCTCTTTTGTATTTCTCACTTGCTTTATGTTTGTGCTCCTATGTTCAACAACATCAAGGCTGAACTGCACCCCTGAAGCCAGCAGATGCTCTCCCAAGTGCCATGCTGGGTTTGTGCCACCACTGGAATGGCCAAAGAAGGGGCAGCTGCATATTCTACTTCAAAGCTATAAGCATTTTTTGACCACTTTTGCAAATAAAAGATTTCTTTAAAAAAAAAAATTCAATTAAAAGGATGGTTTAAATATCTCCATGAGCACAGTTATAAAATGACTGGCCTCGTGCTTAAATTTTTGGCTGGAAACTCCACCACGATTTTTTTTAATTTTGAAAACTAGGTGAAAGCAATGGGTAGGAGTACATCTAGCACACACACACGGTGCTGCATGCATTAGGAACTGACCTTTCTGTGCAAATCCTCTGGCAGCTGAAGGCTTTTTGATGCACTGAATTGCTCCATCAGCTTCTTCACCCGGCTACTGTCAGAGCCTGAGAGCAGCCAGAGGATCCTTTCCACATTGTAAGGCTCCTGAGATAACAAGACAAAAGGTGAGGGGTGGAAATTAGAGTTTCTGCCTTCAGGAGTTTCTGCTGCCTAATCAGGGATGAGATCCTACCACCATGTTTTTCTTGGTGGAAGCTGTGGTGGGTTTTGTGGTCTTCCCCCCTGCCATACCAACATCCCAAGACAAGTCTTTGGGAACATGATGTCCTTCAGCCTTCTGACCTGTCAGAGCAGTCTGGCATTGACCATCAGATTAAAAAGGAAACTAGATGAAGGGATGTGACTGATAAATCCATGGTGTGACCACAACTATAGAGTCACCTTAAAGGACCCAGGCTAATAACATGCTAGGTATTTGAGATGCAGAAACATCCAGCTGTTAACTCAAAGAGTTGCAGATGCTGCTGTGAGTCACTCAGTTCCTGAGAGAGTTAATGAGACACCCAGAACCCTGCAGGGCTGACTGATAATCTCCATGAACATCCATGGCACATAAAGGGTCTGACTGGTCTGTATGGCTATGGAGCAACTGGTGTTGCAACACTGCAGCCTAACTCCCTGCAAGACCATACAGGAGGGACCCAGAGCAAATTCATTTCTCACTGTCTCTGAGCACCAAAAAAATTCAGGCTCCTCTCATTGACATCAAATGATAGGACAAGAGGCAATGGACTCAAGCTGGAACACAGGAGGTTCCACAGAAATAGGAGAAAAAACTTTTTCACAGTGAGGCTGATCCAGAACACTGGAGCAGGCTGCCCAGAGAGGTTGAAAGGTCTCCTTCTCCGCAGACATTCAAAACCCACCTGAACATGTTCCTGTGTGACCTGATTTAGGATTTTCTGTTCTGGCAGGGGGATTGGACTAGATGATCTTTCTAGGACCCTTCCAATCCCTGACATTCTATGATATGGGGGCAGACAGGACAAGGGGCCCCAGTGACCAAGTCCTCATCACATCTCCTGATTGTAGTGCTGGTTTTGGATGACTTCTATATACCTTTTAGCAAATGGCAGTCCCTGTGACCTTTTGTCCCTCCATCCTGTCCTACCTTGATGAGTCATCAGAACTTAGCCTTTTCGTGTCCTTATCTTGGTGGTTTCAGGCCCTAGTCCTGTTCTTCCATCTTCCCACCATCATCTCCCAGAACCTCCAGCCTGTAATCTCCAGTCTAGTCTGGGTGTAGCCTGCCCTTTGTTTTAGGCTGTCCACTGTTTCAGGCTGACCTCTGTTACCCAACCCAGCTGTCCTGAGAAGCTTCATGTCAGCATTGCCTGAACTTCACTGACCTGCTACTGCCTCCCTGACATCACTTCTCTTTCTGCTTCCAGAATTGCCAACACAAAGACCTTCCCTTCACCCTTCACTTGTCCCAGCCTTATGGTTTTCACTACAGATCACCTCAATGACTCCAGTGCAAGCCTTGCCATTGAAGTTGTTAGCCATCTCTTTGGTATGATTTCATCCCATGCTGCTAGAGTTGTCCAAGAGAACATTTAAGTCCAGCCCAGTGAGTGTCAAACTGCAGAGATTTCTCTGCTTCAGCATAGTCTGCAGAAGAGACAATCTAAAGAGGCTGTGAAAGACTGGAAGAGGTTGCCCAGAGAGGTTGTGGATGCCCCCTCTCTGGAGGTGTTTAAGGCCAGGCTGGACAAGGCACTGAGCAGCCTGATCTAGTGAGAGGTTGGAACCTGATGATCTTTAAGGTCCCTTCCAACCCAAACTATTCTATGATTCTATGATTCAATGATTGTGCACTCTCTTGCCTGCACCTGGCAGAGGGATACACCCATCCAAGTGCATTGGAATCTCTGGACATCACCTTCCCTGATGATCCCAAAGTCTGGCACATGCTCAGGTGCCTCAGCAGATCAGTGCAACTGGAGGGATATGGGCTAAAAGAGGAGCCTGATTACCCTTTGAGCTCTGAGGAGCACCAGAGAGTCATGACTTAAGAGGACAGTGCCATGATGTCCTCCCAATGTATTTGAACTTCTGGAAAATCCATGCCACAGTGATACAACACCAAGTCGTCACCTGTTTGGAAGCAAATCCAAGCCCCTGTGGATCACAGGGCAGCTGGAAATGTGAGGTATTTCTTTCCAGCTGTTTTGTTGCTGAACCTCCACGAATTTTCATTTCTGAGGCCTTTTCCTACCTGCTGAGACTTGTTTTACCCTGAGAAAGCTGCAGAGGGCCATGGATGAGGAATTTCTTCTGAGATTCCCTACCTTCTTCCTGCTTTCCTCTCTTGGTGAGCCAAGACCAGAAGCATCAACAAATCCCTTGACACATGATGAGATTTATAATTTTCTAAGTGTCCCATTTTGAGGAAATGCTCCTCTCTTGCTAACCTTGCACAAAAAGAAACCCTATAAAACCAGCATTTAACAATGACGACTCCAAAGTCCATCCCTAAAAAATGAGGAAGGAGGTGTTTGATCTATCACAGCTCAGCAGCTTGCAGCAAAACCCTCAATGTGAGTCACATCTCTTAATGCCTCACTGAGATACACCGCTCTCACAAAACAGGTCAAATAAATTTATCTAATATTGGATATTTTTCCAATTTAGTTTTGATAAACTCATTACATACCTGAATATCCATGGCTGGTGCTAATGTAGCCTTCACTCCCCCTGACAATGAGAAATCTCCACGTTGAACAGTCCTGTGAATGATGTCATTGCTATTGACAACAGCTACAAGTCGAATTGGGAGACCCATTTTCTGGGCAATACAGCCAGCTAAAAAAAATAAAATAAAGAGAAAAAAAAAATACATGCTTGCTTGATGAAGAACCATTCCAAGGAGATTTAGTGAAGAAGCCAATTGGTTAAGCATGCAGCTCAGACACAGAGAAAAATGACATTCTCTAATGGAGTCTGACATCATCTATCTTTAATGTGTCAGGAGAGCATTAGGTTTCAAAATCAAGAGGTGCAAGGCTCCACCTGACATCCAAATGGACCCTTGGACATCTCCATGTTTAAAGATGGATGGACAGGGGGCCAAGAGGTCAAGGAGCTGCTGTTCAATCAAAAGAAGAAACATTTCTGGACTCCTGCAGCTTGTTAATGCTGCCTCAGGTGAGCAGCCTGGAAATGTTTAGTTTAATGTGGCAAATATTTCCATGAACAGTTGCGTGTCTATTTTGAGATGGAGGCAATCAAGAAGATTCCCATTTAGAAGGTCACACTGTGCAATTAAGAGTGGTTCTCTGGACTACCATGCAAACCAGAATAGGACTAGACAAGTCTCCACATCTCTGGTAATATCTCACTTAGGTATTTTCCCTCTTTTCTAGATCAAACACATTCTGTCCTCTTCTAATGTGCCCACCTTAGTTACACTCATCTTCAAAAATGGAGGGGAGCTGCTCTTCAATCAAAAGAGGGAACATTTCTGGACTCCTGCAGCTTCTTAATACTGCCTCTGGTGAGCAACCTGGAAATGCACTGGATGTAGTTGAATGTGGCCAATACTTCCATCAACACTTGTATGTCTATTTTGAGATGGATCAAGGATTCCCATTCAGAAGGTCAGATTGTGCAATCAAGAGTGGTTCTCTTGACTACCATGCAAACCAGAATAGGACTAAGCAGGACTCCACACCTCTGCTAATATCTCACTTAGGAAAAGAGAGCTGTGGTATTTTCTCTCTTTTCAAGATCAAACACATTCTGTTCTCTTCTAATGTACCCACCTTAAAGATGGTTACACTCATCATCAAAAAGGGGTGGTTTGGGATTTTTCTGTAGCCTGCACCAGTGACACCTGAATGAGTAATAACCACACATGAGTAATAATACAATCTAAGTGGCTCTGAAGAAATCCTGCCCAAGAGTGGGTGTTTTAATAAATAGCAGCATCCAGCATCTGCCAAGTGCTTGTAACCCATAGGTCGTTGCATTCTCTCTCTCTTTCAGATCTAACCTATCTCTTTTTCCCTTCTACCTGTGATATTTCCTCCTCCTCCTGTTGGCACAACAATTTCCACTTCTGGCAGTGGGGTTGTCTCCAGGGATGGGGCACACTGGAAGTAAGCATAGAAGTGGTGAGCAATCTGCACCATGATCCTCGACCAATTGACCGAATTCAGGCTCATCAGGTTGTATTTTCTGGCAAAATCCACATCAGCAAACAGCTCCTTGATGGGCTCATCGATTTCATCACTGTTCCCCTGAGCTGGCAAAAGGAGAAAGGGAAGATTAGATCTGCCAGCATCAGCACAAAAGGGTTTCTGCTCAGAAATAGGGTCAGTCTCGAGCCATGGGGTTTGCTGTGGCCTGGGGTGTCCCCAGCTGCCCATCTGACTCAAGGGCTGTATGAGACAGGGGTTGAGCAGCACTGTGTGGATGCTGAGTGGTTTCTGCAGACACTCTTGTTGATGCCAAGTGTGTATTTGCCAGCTGAGATGCCAAGGTGAGACTCATCAGAGTAAAGAAGTCTATAGGACAGCTCAAGCATCCCACTGTGGGGAAAGCACAGAGGCAGGGGGTGGACCACCCATGAAAGTGAAGGGACAGAGGGAAAGGGGTCACTCTTGATTCTTTCAGTGCCAAGAAATTCAGCTGAATTCAGTTGAATAGCTATATATACACAGAGGCAGGGGATGGAGCACCCGTGAAAGTGAAGGGACAGAGGTAAGGGAGTCACTCTTAATTCTTTCAGTGCCAAGAAATGGTGCTGAATTCAGTTCAACACAGAGGCAGCTCTGTTGTGTGGCCACTTCCCATCAAAGTGGGGACATCAGATATATGCTCCCATCAGCCAGACATCTGGGCACGGCGACCATGATGGCAATGACCCAGCAGGTTGTAGCTGCTAAAGCAGCAGATCTGAGATTTGTAGGGTCACAGCAGGGTCACAGCTTTGACACAGCAGGGTCACACAAAGTGGACAGGGCAAGAGGAATACTGACCAGCAAAGACATGGACGTTGTCTTCAATGACAGTGGTCATCTGAAGTTCCTGTATCTGAGTGCAAAGCCCCTTGGGCAGCAGAACGAAGATATCCATGTTCTTCAGCCCTCTCACACTCTCGATGGCTGAGCTCCCTGTGTCTCCTGAAGTCCCTGTTTCAAAGAGAACCATGAAAATTAAAAAAAAAACCCTGATGTGTCAGTCAAACCTCCATCATGCACACTTTTTTTGGAAGATGATTTTGGGTAGAGCAGCCATAATGGCATTGAGGACTAGAAATATCAGATGGGGTTGGAACTTGATGATCTTTCATGTCCCTTCCAACCCAACCTATGCTATGGTTCTATGATTCTGTATTTGCCCAGAGAGCACATATCATACCACCCCAGGACATGCATGTGGAGAGCCATACATGAGATGATGGGTTTCAAGGTAAAAACCTGCCCAGAAGTTTTATGTCCCCCTAAGAGGCATACTCACCCACCAGAATAGTGACATGCTTCTGCTTTTTCTCCAAGAAATACTGTAAAAACTGCCCTGTGCAGGACAAGGACAGATCCTTAAAAGCATGAGTAACTCCATGCCACAGCTCCAAAACATTCAGCCCATCTTTCAGTCTGGACAGATGGACGACATCCTTGTGTCTGAACCTGCTGAAGGCTTTGTCAATCAGCTCTAGAGGGAAAAATGGTTAAAGGGGTTGTTAGATTGGACAAAGGGGTATTTCCTTGACTCATGGCATCCATGCTCTTGACAGAGAGCTTTCTACAGAACCAAAGACTCGGTGACTGCAGAGGTAATACATATCAGACAAGTTATCAGAAGTAAAGCAGCTGGATTCATTGTCTTCGATAGCTCTATGGTGAGAGACCTTGGGGAACACTTGATACTATCAGAGCAAAGTTGGGGTTGGTCAGCTTGGTGTAGAGAAGGCTGAGGGGG
>VZTY01025349.1:0-20896 GCA_013400935.1 Turnix velox
CCTGGAGTTGTTTGAGGAAGAGATAGAGCTAAGAAATCCAAACCTGGAGTTCTTCAAGGGAGAGACAGTTAAAAAATCCAGACCTAGAGTTCTTTGAGAGAGACAGAGTTAAGAAATCCAAACCTGGAGTTGTTTAAGGGAGAGACAGAGTTAAAAAATCCAGACCTGGAGTTATTTGAAGGAGAAACACAATTAAGAAGACCAAACCTGGAGTTATTTGAGGGAGAGAGAGTTAAAAAATTCAAACCTGGAGTTGTTTGAAAGAGAGACAGAGTTAAGAAATCCAAACCTGGAGTTATTTGAGGGACAGAGTTAAGAAATCCAAACCTGGAGTTGTTTGAGGAAGAGACAGAGTTAAGAATTCCAAACCTGAAGGAGAGACAGAGTTAAAAAACCCAAGCCTGGAGAGTCATTTGAAGGAGTGACAGAGTTAAAAAATCCAGACCTGGAGTTGTTTGAGCAGGAAACAGAGTTAAGAAATTTAAACCTGGAGTTATTTGAAGGAGAGACAGAGTTAAAAAATCCAAACCTGGAGCTGTTTGAGGAAGACACAGAGTTAAAAAATCCAAACCTGGAGTTATTTGAGGGAGAGAGAGAGTTAAAGCCAAGGAAGGAGGGTTTCCTCCTGGCACGTGGCAACGTGTCAGCCTGGATGTGCAGCCCAGCAGAGGAAAAGCAGGGAAAGCTCTGGAGGAATTTACCATGAGTGAAAGGAGACTCTGCATGGAGAGAATTTAGTGGCCACCAAGGTGAGTCCAAGGGCAGAACCAAAACTGGGGCTGTTTATCTGCTCAAACTTTCTCCTCTTGGTCCACTTGGTCCCCTGTCCCCCCCCTCTCTAGCAGCATCTAAAGGATTGGGAACTCAAGGAGGTGGCAGGGATTTGAGCTGGAGGTTTAATTCCCATAGGAACAGGAACTGAAGCCACCAAGGTTGAGGTGGGACCATCCAGTAGGTCTGGTTGGAGGCTCCTGTGGTAGCCCTGGGGGGGTGGTTGATGGGTATGGGGTTTGGCTGGTGACTTTTGGGGTCCAAGTGGTAACTCTTAGGGTCTAAGTGGCAGTAATGAGGTCTGGCCAGTAGCTCTTGTAGTCCTACTGGTGGAAGAAGGGTCTTTTGGGGCTTGGACAATGGGTGTAGGGTCAGGCTGGCACGTGTAGAGTCCTGCCTGTGGATTTTTGGGGTCTGGTTGATGGCTTTAGGGTTTGGATGATGACTCTTGGGGTCAGGTGGATGGGGGTAGGGTCCAACCTGATGCTCTTGTGGTCCAACTGGAAAATTTTGGGGTCCAACTGATGGGTACTGGGCTCAGCTGGTGGATTTTGGGGTCCAACTGGTAGATTTTGGGATCCACCTGATGTGTGTGGAGTCCAGCCAATGGATTTTGGGATCCAACTGGAAGATTTTGGGATCCACTTGATGTATGTAGAGCCTAGCTGGTGTATTTTGGGGTCCAACTGATGGGGACAGGGTTCAGCTGGTGGATTTTGAGGTCCAACTGATATGTGTAGGGTCCAACTGGAAGATTTTGGGGTCCAACTGATAGGTATAGAGTCCAACTGCAAAATTTTTGGGGTCCACCTGATGTGTAGGGTCCAACTAGAAGATTTTGGGATCCAACTGATGGGTACAGGGTTCAGCTGGTGGATTTTGGGGTCCAACTGATGGGTGTGGAGTTCTGCTGAAGAGCGTAGGGTCCAACTGGAATATTTTGGAGTCCACCTGATGGCTGTAGGGTCCAACTGGAATATTTTGGGATCCAGCTGATCTGTGTAGGATCCAGCTGGTAGAGCATAGCCATATGTTGCAAGATTTTGGGATCCACTTGATGGCTGTAGAGTCCAGCTGACAGATTTTGGGGTCCAACTGATGTTTGTAGGGTCCAACTGGAAGATTTTGGGATCCACTTGATGGCTGTAGAGTCCAGCTGGTTGATTTTGGGGTCCAGCTGAGGGGATGTAGGATCTAACTGGAATATTTTGGGATCCAGCTGATGCCTGATGTGTGTAGAGTCCAGCCAGTGGACTTTGAGGTCCAACTGGAATATTTTGGAGTCCACCTGATGGCTGTAGGGTCCAACTGGAATATTTTGGGATCCATCAGCCGGCTGTAGGGTCTAGCTGGATATTCTCAGAGCCCTGCTGGCAGGCGAAGGGTGCATCCATCAGCCCTTCAGCTCCATCTCTCAGCACGGAACCGGCAGCTTTCGGGGGGCACCGGGCAGCTCCGGGAGGGATCCTCGGGGGGTGTCAGCAGCTCGGTCCATCGTCGGGCTCCCCCTCCCGCAGCTCCCAGCAGCCTCGCCGGGGCCGAGGGGAGGAGCGGGCACGGGCGGTGGCGGAGGCGGCGGTGAGTGCCCGCGGCGGCGGCGGTGCGGGGTGGGTCTCTCCCGGGTGGGCGACCGAATGTGTCCCGGTGGCAACTGGCGAGCTGTGAGGCATCACCTACCTCTGAGCATCCTTTAGATTTGGGTTGGGAGGGATGCAGTGATTTTTGGGGGATGCGATGATTTTTGGGGGATGCGGTACCCAGGGGGGATAACGGGACATGCGGTCCGGTAGCCCCGGGATGGAAGGAATGATGGGAGAGGAGAGAAAAAGGGAGACTCAACCCCAAGACCACCGATAGGGCAGCCCCCGTGGTTCTCCCGCACCCTCAGTGCTTCTTAGATGTACCCCAAGCTTTGAGCAGGGATGTGACACCCCAAAAAACATCCCTGCACCAAAGGGCTGTGGCTGCTCTTCCTCCCCAACCACGAAGGCTTCTCGCTGCCGGTTTACCGGAGCTTTCCCCAGGCTCGGGGAGGGTTTCCCAGCCAGCGGGGCTGGGGAACGGGAGCACTTTTCCCTGCCATCCATCATCCCCGCTGAAAGCCCGTTGACGTCAACCCCGTCCCGTGAAACGCGGGTCCCCGCCACCGGGGAAATAGGGGTAGAAATTGGGGGAATAGCTGGGGGTGGGGTCCCATCTGGGGAGGGTTTTGCTTTGGGACTTCATCCTCCAACCCAATAGCCCACGTAGCACCGGCACTCACCTCTTCCCAGCATCTCTAGTTTTTGCTTTGGGCATCGACTGGACTTTTGGCAGCATCCAGAGCCCTCTCTGTGGCATTTTGGGCAGGTGCTGTGGGTAAATCCAGCAAAGAATTGGTGAGAAAAAGTATAGGGACATCCTGGGGTGGACAGAGAACCCTATAATTGGGGTTACAGCAAGTGGGGAGAAGCCTGAAGGCATCTCTCACAGTGGGGAGAATCCCAAACCATGGGGGGAGAAGCCTGGAGGGTAATGAAGGCATCTCTCAGCCCCTCACAGTAGAGAAAATCCCAAACCATGGGGGGAGAAGCCCCAAGGGTAATGAAGGCATCTCTCAGCCCCTCACAGAGGGGAAAATCCCAAATCATGGGGGGAGAAGCCTTGAGGATAATGAAGACATCTCTCACCCCCTCACAGAGGGGAAAATCCCAAACCATGGGGGGAGAAGCCCCAAGGGTAATGAAGGCATCTCTCACCCCCTCACAGAGGAGAAAAATCCCAAAAATATGGCTGTTCCTCACCTCAAAGTGTTCCCACCAGTGTGTGGGTGTCCACATTGTGCTGCAGAGTTGTCCCCATGGGAGGTGGTGGGGTCTGGGAAGCATCATGAGGGGTCTTACAAGGCTTGGCGTGATGTCCTCGAGCTGAATTGCATCACAAGGTGCACAAGGGGACATCCCATGGGGCTGTGCTGCTTATTTCATTACCATGCTGGTAGCAGAAGCCTGAACAGAGCACAGGGTGTCTCTCAGGATGTCCCACCACCACAGGACAAGGGTGTCTACCCAAACCATCCCAGTACAACCACCTGCATCACATGGCTCCTTCTCCAGAGGCTGCTCCTCTCACCTCCAGCCCCATTTTCAGCTCGTGCCTGTTCCTTTCTCCATCAACACCTTCTGCCACTCTCTCACATCCCTCCTCAGAAGCCTTCTCTGACATCCCTTTGTGAGGCCAAACTCCTGCCACCTCCCACCTTGTCCCCATTTCAGCCCCATCCTCATCCCATTACCCTTTGTGGGACACAAAGAGAGGATGAGATATCAGTATCTTGGTTTTCACCTCAAATTGGGATGCAGATTCCCAAATCCATCCTCCCTCAGCATCTGCTGCTTCCCCTGAGGGGCTCAGGGCTGCTCTTGCATCACCACATTGACTTGAGATGAGGC
The DNA here is from genome assembly GCA_013400935.1 of Turnix velox. Taxonomy (NCBI): domain Eukaryota; kingdom Metazoa; phylum Chordata; class Aves; order Charadriiformes; family Turnicidae; genus Turnix; species Turnix velox. The sequence continues at coordinate 4,203 of VZTY01025349.1, forward strand.
TGAAGGTGATAAAAATGCCTCATTTTCTTCCTGATTAAACCCCGAGTGGTGCAGCAGCTTCTCCTCACATCCATCTCCAGGCACTTCCAAATGTTTTGTCACAGCATCTCGGTGAGCAGGGAAACTGCCTCATTTAGTAATTATTTTAAAGCAAATTAGCCTGGGATTGACAGCCCTGCTGACACACTGTGCTCACTGCCTCCTATGCCTGGGGGCTGCCCTGAAGGTGAAGCTGTGTCCCACTGCAGAGGGATCATGGTGGGACCCACCCTGGGTTTCTCATCCTTCCCATAAAGGGATCATAGAATGGTTTGGGTTGGAAGAGACCTTAAAGATCATCTAGTTTAACCTGGTGGGACACCTCCCTCCACACCAGGTTGCTCAATGCCTCATCCAGCCTGGCCTTAAACACCTCCAGGGATTGAGGGGGCATCCACAACCTCTCTGGGCAACCTCTAACAGTGTCTCACCACCCTCACAGCAAAGAATTTCTTTCTTCTCTCCAGCCTAAATCTCCCCTCTTCCACTTTGCATCCATTATTCCTACTCCTTCCATCACATATCCTATTCAGAAGTCCTACTTGTTAAGGAAAGAACTTCTTTCTTCTTCTCTTCTCCAGCCTAAATCTCCCTTCTTTCCATTTGCAGCCATCCCTCCTAGTCCTGCCATCCTGGACTCTGTTCAAAAATCCTCCCCCAGCCTTTCTGTAGCCCCCTGAAGGGATTGTGAAGCCACCATCTAGTTCCAACAGGGCAGGGACACCTCCCACCACACCAGGTTGCTCAATGCCTCATCCAGCCTGGCCTTAAACACCTCCAGGGATTGAGGGGGCATCCACAACCTCTCTGGGCAACCTCTAACAGTGTCTCACCACCCTCACAGCAAAGAATTTCTTTCTTCTCTCCACCCTAAATATCCCTTCCTCCACTTTGCATCCATCACTCCTAGTCCTGCCATCCTGCACCCTATTCAAAAGTCCTCCCCCAACCTTTCTGTACCCCCCTGAAGGTCCTGAGAAGCTCCTCTGAGGTTCCCCTTGATTCTTCTCCATGCTCAACAACCCCAACTCCCTCCAGATGCCCAGAGCTAGAGGGGTCTCAGCCTCAAAAACAGAGAATTGAAGTTATTTTGGATGCTGGATTGATGTGTCTTTGCCCCTTTTCCCATCCAAAGCACCCATGGGAGCAACACCTTACCAAGAGCAGATGGTTTTAGTACCTCTTCTCTCCATCCTCCTGCTCTACCAGGGATGCAGGAGCTGGTGATGTCCCAGGAGAGCTGCCCCAGTTCTTCACAGCAAGAGTGAGGGGTGTTTGCCTGCGGGCAGCACCGGGCTCCTGCCATCTCTTGGCGTCCCTGTAGCAGGCAAGATTTCTGCTGATCCTTTAAGAAGCTTTGCTGGAATAGTGCAGTCTTAGCATTTAAAAAAGCAACTTTTTTTTCCTCTTTCCCCCTTTGCAAAACAGTCTGCTTTACACCCTGCTGTCTCCTGCTGGGCTCCAGAGCAAGCTGGGACCTGCAGGATGGATTTCATCCAGTTAAATTAGGGGCTGAGCTGCTGGCAGCAGGCTCTCACAGGGCCACACTGACCATTTTGATATTGGACACAGTACAAGTTGCATAAAAACATAAGAAAGGGTGACAGAACATAAGGGAGGGTGACAGAACAGTGCCCCAGGCTGCCCAGAGAGGGTGTGGGGTTTCCTTCTCTGGACACATTCAAACCCTACCTGGATCTAGACACCTTCTTGTGGGACCTGATCTGGGTGTTCTTGCTCCAGGATAGGACTAGATGATCTATTGAGGTTCTTTCCAATCCTTGACCTTCTGGGATTCAATTTGGAGATGGTTCCTGTGGGGTCTCCTTCTTTGGAGACATTCAAACCCCACCTGGATGCCTTGTGTGACCTTATCTAGGTCTTCCTGCTCCAGCAGAGGGATGGGACTAGATGATCTCTTGAGGTCCCTTCCAATCCCTTCTGTGATATGAATCTGATTGTCCCACATGGACTCTGAGTGGGTTTGGTTGCCCATCCTGGAGCTTCAGAGCCCAACACAGGTTCTGAGGCATTTGGCATCTCTGCTGTGAGTGAGTTTGAGTGAGCAGGAGTGGAAAGCACTGAGATTTGAACATGAGGAGACTTCACAGCTCTTTCCCCACATGAGACACAGACCCCCTAAAAGGCAAGATAACATTTAGGAAGCAGAAAGAGGAGGGAAGAGGCTGTAGGGTGCTGCTGGCCACGGGTAGAAGGAAATAGGATGTTCTGTGCAGGAAGAGGAGAGGCAGAGCTGAGAGCAGCCCTTCCCCTGGAGGAAGCAGCTCCATGAAATATTGATGGGATTCACACACAGCTGAGTGGTGTGAGCTGCATTGCAGAGCTGGGAGCTGTGCAGCCAGGAAACTGCTGGCTAACGGGAAAAACCTCCTTCCCACAGCCCCTCCGTGCTGCTGGAACCTCATACCATCCCCAACTCCATCAAAGCACTACAACCCTTCATCAGCAAGGGGTTTGTGGGGGTCTGGGTGGAGGTGACCCCATCCCCAACCCACCTTAGGGGCCACCAGAGGCTCCAGGTTGGTTTCTTCCATCCCATCTGCCTCCCCATGGAAGTGTCCCAGTTTTTTAGGGGCTTCAGCATCACTGAACAATCTGTGGAGGATCTAGGTGGAGGTGACCCCATCCCTGACCCACCTTGGGGACCACCAAAGCCTCCAGGTTGTTTTCTTCCACCCCAGCTGCCTCCCCGTGGAGGTGTCCCAGTTTTTTAGGGCCACCTGGAAGCAGCATCACCCTGCCTGAAGCGTGTTGGCAGCAACCCCAACTCCATCACAGTAGTACAACCCTTCATCACCCAAGCATGAGTGAGGGGTTTTTTGGGTTCTAGGTAGAGGTGACCCCATCCCAAACCCACCTTGGGGGCCACCAGAGGCTCCAGGTTGGTTTCTTCCATCCCATCTGCCTCCCCATGGAAGTGTCCCATTTTTTTAGGGGCTTCAGCATCACCAAGCAATCAGTAGGTGGTCCAGGTGGAGGAGACCCCATACCCGAGTTACCTTGGGGACCACCAAAGGCACAGGCTGGTTTCTTCCACCCCAGCTGCCTCCCCATGGAGGTGTCCCAGTTTTTTAGGGCCACCTGGCTGCAGCATCACCCTGCCCAAAATGTGTTGGCAGCAACCCCAACTCCATCACAGTAGTACAACCCTTCATCACCCAAGCATGAGTGAGGGGTTTTTTGGGTTCTAGGTAGAGGTGACCCCATCCCAAACCCACCTTGGGGGCCACCAAAGGCTCCATGTTGATTTCTTCCATCCCAGCTGCCTCCCCATGGAAGTGACCCATATTTTTTAGGGGCTGCAGCATCACCCAAGCATCAGCAAGGGGTTTCTGAGGGTCTAGGTAGAGGACACCCCATATCTGACCCACCTTGGAGGCCACCAAAGCCTCCAGGTTGTTTTCTTCCACCCCAGCTGCCTCTCCATGGAAGTATCCCAGTTTTTTAGGGGCTGCAGCATCATCCAAGCATCAGTGAGGGGTTTCTGGGGGTCTAGGTAGAGAAGACTCCATATCTGACTCACCTCGGGGGCCACCAAAGCCTCCAGGTTGGTTTCTTCTATCCCAGCTGCCTCCCCATGGAGGTGTCCCAGTTTTTTAGGGCCACCTGGCTGCAGCATCACCCTGCCCAAAATGTGTTGGCAGCAGCCTCTTGTCTTCTCCTGCTTGTCCTCATCTTGGTCCTGCTCCAACCCAACTCTCCATCATGGCCAAAACCATCCTTGGGGTGCAGCCAACACAGAGGCCACGAGTTTTGCCCAGGCAGTGGGACACAAGGGTTTGTCTCAGTACTTGTCACATCTCCAGGAGCCATCTCCACCTTCCTGTAGCCCAGCAGGAGCTGGTTGTCCCCAAGCCACAGCCCTGGCTGGTGGCTTTTGCTCCTCTGATTCCTTTCTGTTGCCTTGGAAACCAGGGGATTCAGCTCAGATCTGATTTAACCCAGAGGCAGACGTCATGCAGGGACACAGGGGACAGGGACAGTGTGGTCAGGGCACCATCCCTGGGGTTCCTGCTGTCTCAAGTTTAGGGTGTAGCCCAAGATCAGGCCAACAGATGGGGACAGACATGGACAACCATACCTATTGCCAGTGAAGGATGGCTGGAAGATGGCTGGACATACTTGATTCTCTTGGAATCATGGAAGGGGTTGGAAAGGACCTTCAAGATCATCCAGTTCAATCTGGTGGGACACCTCCCACCACACCAGGTTGCTCAGTGTCTCATCCAGCTTGGCCTTAAACACCTCCAGGGATTNCCTTCTCCTTTTCAGAGAATCATCCATCCTGGAACATCCTGAACAGATCCTGCCACCCCATAGTTCTCCTTTTCTTCTTCTTCATCTTCTTCTCCTAGTCACAGGGTTATCAAACCTTCTTTGGACAACAACCAATCCTTTTCTAGAGTCTGAAACATCCTCAGACAGGAGCTGCTGCTCCCAAGCACATCCCATCCAAACTTTTCCCCTCCAAGCTCCACCCATCTCCCTCCTTCCCCATATCCTTTATCAAAACACCCCAGTTTTTCCCCTCAATATTTTCCNCACCCCAGTTTTTCCCATCAATATTTTCTTCCCCCCACTCTTCTTATCCTGGCTGGCTGGAGCATCCTCAGGCAGGAGGGTGCCTGAGCACATCCCATATGAACAGAGCTTAGAGGGGAAAAGTTTCTCTCTCTCCTTCCCACATCCTTTATCAAAACACCCCAGTTTTTCCCATCAATATTTTCTCCCCGCTCTTTCTATCCTCCTGCTGGAGCATCCTTAGGCAGGAGCTGCTGCTCCCAAGCACATTCCATCCAAACTTTTCCCCTCCAAGCTCCATCTATCTCCCTCCTTCCCCAAATCCTTTGTCAAAACACCTCTGTTTTTTCCCATCAAAATTTTTTCTCCCCATTCTTCCTATCCTCCTGGCTGGAGCATCCTTAGACAGGAACTGCTGCTCCCAAGCACATCCCATCCAAACTTTTCCCCTCTAAGCTCCACTTATCTTCCTCCTTCCCCACATCCTTTATCAAGACACCACATCAATATTTTCTCCCCCCACTTTTTCTACCTCATTGGGTCCCAAAAAACCTGGGATGTGCTGGCAGTGGGGACAGAGAGCTCTTTTAGCTCCCTGGTGTCACCTCTGATCCCTCCCACCATCACTCCCCATTTTTCCCAGCTCCCCCCATCTCCAGCTTGCCTGTGATACCCATCGTGGAGGGGGAGAGAGAGAGGGGGGGACACAGTGGGGTGACAAAGGGGGACCCAAAGCCTGTCGGGGTGCATCCTACCCCTCTCAGGACCGCTCATCTCGGGGCTGGGAGGAGAACTGGGTCAGCCCTGTCACCATGGAGATGCTGAAGGAGATGCTGAAGCAGCGCCCAGCGCATCCCCGCTCTCCACAACCCTTTAAAGATTAACCAGCCCCGTCACCCTCTTTCTCCAACCGGGGACGGGGCTGGGAGGGGGGGGGTGTTGAAACTCAGCATCCTTAGTGGGGTGTGGGTGCTGCCCAGTCCTTCTCCAGCATCTCAGGGAGGTAAGATCCCTCCTCTTCTCTTTTGGGGTGGGTTTGGCCAGGGGCGATGGGAATGCAACAGGGAACCTGTTTTCCTGCCGGGTCGCGCCTTCCTGCATCGCGTCCGCCCAGCAGCTTTTTTGGGGGGGGAAAAAGGGAGGGGGATGAGGGGTGGGATGAAGCTCGATTCATGACACTTCTCCCGGTGGCTCTTCACATCCCACAGCAACCCCAATCCGTGGGGGAACCGGGCCTGGTTTTGCTGGAGAAGGAGGTAAGGGCTGGCGATGCGGGGATGGGCTTCCATAGCTGGGGAGGAGGGGGATTGCATGAGATCCAGGGGGTTTGTGCTGAAAATCCCGACGTTTTGCCATATAGAGGATAAATAATATAGAGAAGAGGGGTGCAGGAAGCATGGTGCACATCCTTCCCCCCCACTGATGGGGATGGGGAGCCAGGGGAGATGCAGGATCAGGGATGTCTGGGCTGGCCAAGGATGCTGGTGGTACCCATGGGGGACTCCCAACCCCTCCCAGCCAGCTCCCAGAGGGCTGGGATAAGCAATAAGGGGGTAAAAGGATGGGCAGGATAAAGAAAATCCTTCTTTTGGGCTGAGGAGCTGCCCATCCTTTGCAGGGGATTATCCCCGGGTGTATTGCAGGGGGAATGATCCCATTAGAGCTCTTCTCTCCTGATCTAATTTGCTTCCACCAGAGCCTGGTGCTCTCGTGATGCTCCAAGAGGGGAAAACAGCAGCAGGAGCCTTTAGTGTGCTCCTGGAAGGAGGAATAATAGGGTTGGGTTGTGCCACAACCCTTCTAGCCCATGAAGAGAAGCTCTGAGCCTCTCTGAACCCTCCTGCAAAGGGGCAGGGGCTCATTGAGGCTGGGGTTGGGTTTAGCAGGAGGGGAAACTGAGGCACAGAAAAAGGGGCTTAGACCCCGCAGAGCTCTCACCCCATAAAACTTACCAAAGATGTGGAGAGAGCCAGAAAGGAAAGGTGGGATGGTTGCTGCTCTGTCTGAGAGCTCATTATTTATATTAATGGCTAATTACCCACCAGCCCTTGATTACACCTTCTTTAATGAAGAAATTAGTGGCTCCTGGTAGGTCTCAGTCCAGCTGTGCCCTCATGAAGATCCTTCCCTGATGGAAATAGGAGACAGAAACCCCCAAGTTTGCCTCATCCCTGGTTTTAAGTTATCCTTGAGCTTTGCAGCCACCTCCCCTCTCCCTCTCTCCCTTGAAAGAGAAATATTTTCCCTTTCATCCATTATCACAAAGTGGCTTCACTTGGCCTGGAGTTAATAATTCACCTTTGCTTGGAAGATGGATGTTCCCATCCCGCTGGGAGTTTAAATATTCATGGAGAAGGGATGGCAACAAGGGGCTGGGCTGTGGGGGAAGGTCTGGTGGCCATGTCACAGCCTCTGCCACCATCAAACCTCCCTGTCATGGAGGTGGACCCCAGGGATCCACCCCAGGGATGCTGGAGGAGGAGAAGATGCGTGGGAGGAACCTGTCTGCTTGCAATTTTGGACACCTTCAACGTGTCCTCAAGCCTTAAAGCCCTCTCCTGCTCTGGGTGGGTTGGTGACACACTGGTGGCCATCACAAATGGGTAGATTCAGGCTAGATAGAAAAAATAAATTCTTTATGGTGAGGGTGGTGACACACTGGTTGCCCAGAGAGGTTGTGGATGTCTCCTCCTTAGAGATGTTTGAGGAAAGGCTGGATGAGCAACCTGTTGTGGTGGGAGGTGTTCCTGTCCATGGCAGGGAGGTTGGATGATCTTGAAGGTCCCTTCCAACCCAAATTATTCTATGGTTCTATGATCGTGGACTGGCCAGAAACCATGGGACAAGCCTGGTGGCTCCACCAGCTTCTTGGAGATCCCACAACCATTCTCTTGCCAGCTCCAGGTGGGGAAAAACTCTCTTGATGGGTTGTTCCACCTTTATAAATCCCTTGGGGGACCATCCATGGAGAATCTCTGGTCTCAACACCTCTCCTGATGTTCTTCCCCCCCTTCTCTGGCAGCTGATCTGACCAGGAGAGGGGAAACTGTTCTCAATGGGTTGTTCTACCTTCATAAATCCCTTGGGGGACCATCCATGGAAGATTTCTGGTCTTAACACCTCTCTTGATGTTCTTCACACCCTTCTCTGGCAGCTGATCCCACCAGGAGAGAGGGAACAGGCCAGTGGATGACCCTGCTCAATGGGGATACCAGTTCCTCGATGGGTTGTTCGACCTTCATAAATCCATCCATGGAGGTTTTCTGGCCTTGACACCTCTCCTAATGTTCTTCTCCCCCTTTTCTGGCAGCTGATCCCACCAGGAGAGAGGGGACAAGCCAGTGGCTGACCATGTTCAACGGGGATGCCAGCTCCTCGGCGGGCAGGAGCGTGGTGCGCAGCTCCTCCATCAGTGGGGAGATGTACAGCATCGAGAGGACCACAAGGGGCAGCTCTGACTCTGTCACCCTCTCTGCCACCAAGAAACGTCGTTCCAGCCTGGGTGCCAAGATGGTGGCCATCGTGGGACTCTCCCAGTGGAGCAAAAGCACCCTGCAGCTCAACCAAACTGGTGAGAACCACCCCAAGACCCTTCCATTCCCCTTTCCCTTTGCTTTTAGAATCATCCTACAGCAATGCTGCACCCATGTAGGATGGAGACACCTAAAAAGCTCAGTGTCACCCCTTCAAACTCAGGTTTGCCCAGAGAGAGGTTGTGGAGTGTCCAGAGAGGTCTCCTTCTCTGGAGACCTTCAAACCCCACCTGGACACCTTCCTGCTCTGGGTATTCCTGCTCCAGGATGGGACTAGATGATTTCTTGAGGTTCATTCCAACCCCTGATGTTCTGGGATTCTGTTTGGAGGTGATTCCTGTGGGGTTTCCTTCTCTGGAGACATTCAAACCCCACCTGGACACCTTCCTGTGGGACCTGATCTGGGTGTTCCTGCTCCAAGATGGGACCAGATGATCTCTTGAGGTCCCTGACATCTTGTGATTCTCCAGATCCCAAAACCTTTGGCAAACCTGAGGTTGTTGGAGCTCTGGTGGCTCAAGAGGGAGGTGTCTGGGATCATTGTCATCCCCCAGTAATGACCAGTCCCTGCTGCAGGCAGGGAAGGAGCTCAGAGAAAGGATTTGTCAAACTCTCTGGCTCTGGGAAATATTTAAATGCTTAAAATAGCTCTTTAAAGGGCGGGGGAAGCAAAGAGGGGGGAAAAAAAAACCCAACTCATTTTACTGCAGACTTTCTCTCTGGTTATTGCTCTTTTATACTGATTCTTGTTGGCATTTCGTCGTTCAGGGGATGCTCTGTAAAGAGAGGGGTTTGTTTGGAGCCTGAGAGTTTCCAAAAAGAGTCTCATTGTCCCCAGAAAGCTCCAGAGCAGGGTAAAACCATGTCTGAGGACATTAGGACTGGGCAGCCATGGCATGGGGCCATGGGCACGCAGCAGGAATGGGGCTGCTGGTACTGCCAGGGATGCTGGTGGTGCCAGGGGTGGATTCTCAGTCCATGCTCCTCCTTCTGCCATCTGCCACCACCCAGGGACAGGGTGGCCATAAGAGTGTTTGCTGACCTCACCTCACACCCCTTCCCAAATCACTTTCCAGAAGGTGGCCCCAAAAAGCTGCCCAGCAACATGGCCATGAGGCAGGAGTTGGGGTGCTGGTGGTACTAGGGGTGGATGCTCAGTCCATGCTCCTCCTTCTGCCATCTGCCACCACCCAGGACATGTGGTAGTGGGGACAATGTGACCACGAGAGCTTCCTGAGCTCACCCCACACCCCTCCCCAATTCATTTTCCAGGGGGTGGCCCCAAAAAGCTGCCCAGCAACATGGCCATGAGGCAGGAGTGGGGATGTTGGTGGTGCCAGGGGTGGATGCTCAGTCCACGCTCTTCCTTGTGCCGTCTGCCACCACCTGGGGACAGTGTGACCACACGAGAGCTTCCTGGGCTCACCTCACACCCTTCCCCAACCCACTTTCCCCAAAAATCTGCCCAGCAACATGGCCACGAGGCANGACAGTGTGACCTCATGAGAGCTTCCTGAGCTCACCTCACACCCCTCCCCAAGCAACTTTTCCCCAAAAAACTGCCCAGCAGCATGGCCACGAGGCAGGAGTTGGGCTGCTGGTGGTACCAGGGATGCTGGTGGTGCTGAGTATTCTGGAGGTACAAGTGGTGGATGCTCACTCCACGCTCCCCCTTGTGCCATCTGCCATCATCTGGGGACAGTGTGACCTCATGAGAGCTTCCTGAGCTCACCTCACACCCCTCCCCAAGCAACTTTTCCCCAAAAAACTGCCCAGCAGCATGGCCACGAGGCAGGAGTTGGGCTGCTGGTGGTACCAGGGATGCTGGTGGTGCTGAGTATTCTGGAGGTACAAGTGGTGGATGCTCACTCCACGCTCCCCCTTGTGCCATCTGCCATCATCTGGGGACAGTGTGACCTCATGAGAGCTTCCTGAGCTCACCTCACACCCCTCCCCAAGCAACTTTTCCACAAAAAACTGCCCAGCAGCANAGGAGTTGGGCTGCTGGTGGTACCAGGGATGCTGGTGGTGCTGAGTATTCTGGAGGTACAAGTGGTGGATGCTCACTCCACGCTCCCCCTTGTGCCATCTGCCATCATCTGGGGACAGTGTGACCTCATGAGAGCTTCCTGAGCTCACCTCACACCCCTCCCCAAGCAACTTTTCCCCAAAAAACTGCCCAGCAGCATGGCCACGAGGCAGGAGTTGGGCTGCTGGTGGTACCAGGGATGCTGGTGGTGCTGAGTATTCTGGAGGTACAAGGGGTGGATGCTGAGTCCATGCTCTTCCTTCTGCCAAGTGCCACCACCTGGGGACAGTGTGACCACATGAGAGCTTCCTGAGCTCAGCTCACACCCCTCCCCAACCCACTTTCCCCAAAAAGTTGCCCAGCAACATGGCCACGAGGCACGAGTTGGGATGCTGGTGGTACCAGGGATGCTGGTGGTGCCGAGTATTCTCGTGGTACGAGTGGTGGATGCTCACTCCACGCTCCCCCTTGTGCCATCTGCCATCATCTGGGGACAGTGTGACCTCATGAGAGCTTCCTGAGCTCACCTCACACCCCTCCCCACCTCGCTTTCCAGAGGGTGGTCCCAAAAAGCTGCGCAGCAACATCCGGAGGAGCACGGAGACGGGCATCGCGGTGGAGATGAGGACCAGGGTGACCCGTCAGGGCAGCAGGGAGTCCACTGATGGCAGCACCAACAGCAACAGCTCTGATGGCACGTAAGGCACCACGGGGAGGTGATGGTGGTGATGGGAACAGGAGCTGAGGCTGGTAACCCCCACCCTGGTTCTCCTGGGGGTGGGATGGTGGGCTCTGTATTCATCCCTGATGTTCCACAGGAAGTTCTTTGCTGTCTTCTTGCTCAGGTTCATCTTCCCCACCACCAGGCTGGGAGCTGAGAGCCAGTTCAGTGATTTCCTGGATGGGTTGGGGCCAGGGCAACTGGTGGGAAGGCAAACACTGGCCACCCCACCCATGGGTGAGTGTTGGTTTTGGGAGAAGGTCTCTGCTGGAGAAGGTTGGTGCCATCTTCAGCCCTACAGGACAAGGATGGTGGAAGGGTGATGCTCTAATGAGAAGAATGAGGTTGTGGAGGGTGGAATGGGTGGCTTCTCCATAGGGGACAGAGAGCTGGTGGGTACTTAGGGCTGTTGGCCATCTCTGGAAGGGGTGGTCATCATGGAGGACATCCCTGGTAGGGGGTGGCCATTATGGAAACCATCTTTGGTAAGGGTAGTCATCATGGAGGACACTGAATACATCTTGTCCCTCCACTTAGGTGATGTCCACGTCAGTGTGGCTGACCGCAGTGGGCAGCTGGAGGTGGAGGTGATCCAGGCCAGAGGCCTCATTCCCAAGATGGGCTCCAAATGTATCCCTGGTAAGTGGTTTGGGATGGAGGGGAGTGATGGGACCACCACAAGAGCCTGTTACCAACGAGGGTTTCTCTCCTGTTTTCCAACACAGCCACCTATGTGAAGGTCTACCTGCTGGAGAATGGTGTCTGCTTGGCCAAGAAGAAGACCAAGATGGTGAAGAAAACCTGTGACCCCTCCTACCAGCAGCCTCTGCTCTTCGAGGAGAGTCCCCAGGGCAAAGTCCTGCAGGTGACACATTCTTTTTACACTATCTGGGGACAGGAAGGGATCAGGAGAGCAAGGACAGAGCATGGAAACCCAGTGTTCCTTCAGACATGATCTAGGCAGGTTCTTCCAAGCCAAGCACGTTGAATTTGCTGAGTTTTTCTCCCAAAACATAGAATCATGGAATGGTTTGGGTTGGAGGGGACCTTCAAGATCATCTAGTTCCATGGGCAGGGACTCCTTCCCCTAGATCAGGTTGCTCAGTGTCTCATCCAGCCTGGCCTTAAACACCTCCAGGGATGGAGAATCATCCACAACCTCTCTGCACAACCTCTTCCAGTGTCTCACAGGAAAGAATTTCTTTCTTCTATCTAGCCTGAAGCTAAAAAAGAAAGAAAAGCATCTTCTCTTCTCCTCCCACAGGTGATTGTCTGGGGAGATTACGGGCGAATGGACCACAAGTGCTTCATGGGGATGGCCCAGATCGTTTTGGAGGAGCTGGATCTCTCCAACCCCGTGTCTGGCTGGTACAAACTCTTCCCCACCTCCTCCTTGGCTGACTCCAGCATCGGGCCCCTGACTCGTAGGCTCTCGCAATCCTCCCTGGAGAGCTCCACCAGTCCCTCCTGCCCTTAGGCAAGAGGAGGAGGGGAAAGGAGACACCTTAACCTCCCAGAACTGTTCGTGGATAAGCTGTAAATATCCTCTCCTTTTTGTTTTTTTTTTTTAATTTTATTTTTGTTTTCTTTTTTTTTCTTCAAAAAAATCTCCTTCTCCAAACCCTCTCTCCACTCCCTCCTTCCCCACACACGGAGGGGGATGCTGGAGAAGGAGCCAGGGCTGTGTTTTGAGGAAGAGATTGTGGGGGAAAAGGAGAATGAAAACCAAATCCCCCCTCCCCAAAAAATCCTCCACGAAGAAGATGATGGAGGGTTTTGAGGAAGAGTTTGTGGGGAAAATGAGAATGAAAACCAAATCCCCCCTCCCCAAAAAATCCTCCATGAAGAAGATGATGGAGGGTTTTGAGGAAGAGTTTATGGGGAAAATGAGAATGAAAACCAAATCCCCCCTCCCCAAAAAATCCTCCACAAAGAAGATGATGGAGGGTTTTGAGCAACCCCCATCCCTGAGACTGTGCTGTGGCTGAGCAGCACCACCACCAGGGGTTGTTTCCCTTCTTCCATTTCCTTGCCTTTGAGGAAAAGGGAGTTTTTCAAAGAGAAACTCAACAAAAAATCCCCCAAAACCCTCCCAACTCAGCACTATTTTGTTTTTTTTTCTCTCTGAGGAATGTAGCATTTTCTCTTATGTAGCTTTGCCACGTGCTAACGACACACTCACTCTCTGCAATACCCAAGAGACTCTCCAGATGGACCAGAACCATCTTCTCCTTCCTTGGTTCCCCCCACACCACCCCTGCCACACCAAGCAAATGCTTCTGGTGGCTGTTTATAATTTTTTATTTAATATTTTTCCTTTTTCCCCCCACCCTTCCACTCCCCCCCCCTGGTAGCATGTAGCCTGTGACCAGTGACATTGCCAAAGCTTGAGGGGGACAGGAGAAGGTTCACTCACCTTACCCCCCTCCAACAAGCACCCACTGGTCTTTGTCCTTGTGTCTCAACATTGACCTGGGGTCTTGTGCAACCAAAGCAAGACCCAGAACAGAAACTCTCTGATGCCTCAAAAATTGGAGTCAGGAGAAGGTGATGCTTCTGGATCCTCTGCTTCCCGAGGTCTGAGATGTTCTACCTTGGAGGTGGGATGGTCTCCTGAGGTCCAGGATGCTCCTGTTGGATCTGGGATGCTCTTCTTGGATCCAGGATGTTCTTCTTGGATGTGGGATGGTCTCCTGAGATCCAGGATGCTCTTTGTGGATCCAAGATGCTCTTCTTGGATCAAGGATGTTCTCCATGGATCCAGGATGCTCTTCTAGAGTCCAGGATGCTCTTCTTGGATCCAAGATGTTTTTCTTGGATCAAGGATGTTCTCCTTGGATGTGGGACAGTCTCCTGGGGTCCAAGATGCTCCCATTGGATCTAGGATGCTCTTCTTGGATGCAGGATGCTCTTCATGGATCCAGGATGCTCTTCTTGGGTCCAGGACACTCTTCTCTGATCTAGAGTGTTCTCCATGGATCCTTCTTGGGTCTGGGATGATTTTCTTGGATCTAGGACGTTCTCCATGGATCTAGGATGTTCTCCATGGATCCAGGATGCTCTTCTTGGATCTAGGACATTCTCCATGGATCTAGGATGCTCTCCATGCATCCAGGATGCCCTTCTTGGATCTGGGATGTTCTCCGTGGATCCAGGATGCTCTCCATGGATCTAGGATGCTCTTCTTGGATCTGGGATGATTTTCTTGGATCTAGGATTCTCTCCATGGATCTAGGATGCTCTCCATGGATCCAGGATGCTCTTCTTGGATCTGAGATGCCCTTTTTGGATCTGGGCTGCTCTCCTGGCTACTTGAATTCCAAGCAGGAGCAGAGGATTCTCCAGTTGCCACGGCAGGATTCACCTTTCTCTGACTCTCAACTTGTCGGTAACGCTACAGGGGAACATCTCAACAGCATCTTCTGCTGATCTGGAATTAGGGTGACTGAGAGGTTAAGGCCAAAGGACTTGATGCTTTGACTTTCAGGATGAGTGTTTTTGGGTTGTTTTTAAATGTTTATTTCATTTTTTGTTTGTTTGTGTGGTTTTTTTGTCTGGTTTTTTGTGTTTTTTTTTTTTTAAGCAGCGTTTTTTGGTTCCCCTCCCCTCCCGAGGGACCAAGTTCTTGTAGCAAAAAAAACCCAAGAATTAAGGAAGCTTTTTTTTTTTGTTTTGTTTTGTTTTGAAGGTGCCTAATGAAATTTGCTGAAAATACTCAGGGGAGACACCACTAGAAACTCTGGTTTCTTCATAAAAAAAAAAAATATACTGAACACAATGACTGTCCTGAAGGATCAGTTTCTAAAAGAGAAAAAAATTAGGGGTGAGGGGGAAGAAAATAAAAACCCCATCCCAACCCAACACACCACAAGAGGAGCAGTCTTCAGACTGGAAAAAGACAAAAGGTTAAGGGGGGAATTTTTTCCCCTCATGGGGTGGCTCTGACCTTCAGTCCTTCACACAAACCAACCCACAGCACAGTTGGGATTTGCTTTTTTTTCCTGTTTTTTTTAAAACACAATTATTTGTTGGCAAAGCAAAGAATTCCCCCCATGCACAGAGCACAACCTGTGGTTCTCCTGGGAGAAGGATGAACCAGCTCCAAGGGATGAAAAAAAAAAACCCCAAAACCTGCAGGAAAAGCTCCTTGGGGGTGAAGCTCTTCCCTTCATGAACCCCCCCAAAAAAAAACCAAAACAAAAAGGGGGGGAGGAAATGCTGCTGCTCAGTGGCTGCTTCACCCCACACCACCATGATTTTTAACATAATTTCAGCTGCTTTTGTGGACTTTGGATCTTTATAAATCCAAAAAAAAAAATCTATCACTGAAGAGTGAGAAGAGAATTTGATGCTGCTGATGGGGAAGGATCTGCCCTAGAATCAACTAAAGGATTAAAATCCTTTTGTTTTTCCTGAAGCATTTAGTGCTGGTTGCAGAAATCATTTCTACTTTTGGGACTGGAGGCAGGGCTGTGGGCACAGGAATGATGTGGAGAAGTTTTGAGGAAGCCAAAGCAAGTGCCCTGACTGCTGAAAGGGGCATAAACAAAAGCTGAACACCACGTTCTTTGCAGGGCACAAAGCACTTAGATGAGGCCAAAAACATCCACATGAGGCCAAACCTTCCCTGCCCTGGCTGCTTGGATTCTTCAGCATCCACGTGGGGAAAGGCATCTTAGGAGAAAAAACTTTCTGCACCTTCCAGCTGATGGGAAAAAGAGAAAAAAAAAAAATCCTAAAAATCAGGCTGGTGGGACAATTTTTGTGTCCAAAGGACTGGAGGAGCAGCGTGGGCAGAGCTCTGCAGGTGTTTGCTGCAGCAACACAGCCTTTTGCAGCACTGAGTGTCTCTCCAGGGAGCTGCAGAGCTTTCCACCTCCTCTCCAGGAGCATCACGAGGTTTTTCTTCAGCTGGAAAAAAAGAGAAGGAACAGCAGGAATCTGGGGAACATCAAGGCAGAGGTGCCCACAGCAGCAGAAACCCAAAAATGTGGCAAAAGACTGACTAGTTCTGCAGCAGTTGGGCTAAAAAAAATCCAGAGGAAAGATGGAAAACCCAAATATTTGGGCTTTTTTAGCATCATCAACAGGCTCAAGGTGGATGGGAAGGGAAAAAAAAATAGAGGAAAGCACAGCCCAGTCCTTTCTCAGTGGTGGAACATCATGGGATGGTGGAGAAGGATCCTTCTTGCTCCACCAGAGGAGATTTGGTGACTCCAAGTGACCATCACTCACCAGATGAACCCAAAAATCCATCAAAACCTTAAATCCTCACTCCTCCTCACCTTGTTCTGCTGTGGAAAAACCCAAATTGGGGTTTTTTTATCTTCTCTGAGGGCAGAAAAACACAATCCAGATGTTTTTCCTCCCTTTCCAACACCATCAAGACACCCAGTTGCTTTCCACAAGCTTCAGGACTCCACATAATTGCTTTATTATTATTATTTTTTCTCCTGGGGGAATGTTTTATTGCAAAGGGCATAGATTTATTTATTTTATTTCACATCCTCTGTGATTTTTGCACTGCTTTTAGATTTATTTCCTCCCTTTCTCCCCTTCCAGCAGCAAATTCCAACCAAAGGATGGGAATTTTCCTTTAGAAAGAATTAATATTAAGCTGAATTTCACTCCCTGTACATTTCCCACCCACCTGACACCTTATTATAGACCTAAAAGTAGATGCTGGTGAGAATCAAGGCAGCCCCCTCTCAGATGAGGGTGGATTTTTTGCCAAAATAGCCTTGAAATGATAATTAAACATCCCCCAAACCCAGCAAAAAGAACACAGGGTGATTTTATCCCCCCCCCCCCCAACATATTAAACATTCCC
>VZTY01025351.1:0-17427 GCA_013400935.1 Turnix velox
AGTCAGTGTTTTCTCTAAAAAATAAACAGGCGTAAAAAAAAGATCATCCCTGGGCAAAATGGCCCTCAGGAGCTCAGATCAGGCTGCTACCTGCATAGGATCTGACTGCTCCAGAGCCCATTTTGAGGTGATTAATTTTTCCCTAAGAACATATGGTAAACATCAGCATCATATAAAGGTCTGCATCCACTCAAAACCCTGAAATCATCCACACAGGGCACCACCCACTAGACTTCTGCTCTGGAGCAGAGTCTGAAAGGAGGATGGAGTTCTGATGCAGAAGTCATTGTCCATGGCTTTGGCAGAAGCAAGATCTGAGAGCCCCAAGGCTCCCAATGGCTTCTTAAAGAGCAGTGAGGTTTGTGTGAGACAAAGGTACGTGCAAGGTGTCTGTCTGTGGTTCCTCTGGCTTCCTCTCAGCCACCTTGCTCTGCACCAGTGATGTTTGGTGCATATCTTACATCCACTTTGCCAGCAGTGGATCAAGGCACCAAGACCAAGATGAGAAATCATAAACTTTTTTTGTCTTAACCCTTGCTGTTTCTTGGTCCTCTTTCTGTGAAACAGAGCTAATACTATCATTGCCTTTCTTAGCAGCCAAATGCATTCATTCTGCAGTTAATGAGGGAACTCGTGTAAATACACAAAATATTTCTCAGACCTCAAGGAGCTTCAGATGTGTTGCCTGGGGAACTAACAACGGCCTGGCCACAGCTGCTGGGGACAATGTGGGCTATGAAGCCTGCCCACAAAGCTGAATAAATCTCCAGACATCTCATGCAAGGAGCTGCTGTTGCAGCCATATGAGCTGAGGGTCAAATGTTCTGCAGCCACTGCTCCACTGTGGGGGTCTGTGCACCATGGGATTATCCAACAGGTTGGGATTCTGGAGGGAGCAGATGCACTTCAAACAAATAAACCAGGGGAAGAAGCTGTAGGGAGTGCAGGATTAATTTTTACAAGAGGACACACAGTTTTCACATCATGGAAACAGGCACAGGGAGTGTCTGTTGGCCAAGATGCAGTGGGTCTTGCCCAAATTTAACCAAGTAGGAAGTGGCCATTTACTGCTCTGGGCCAGTTTTGGGTGGAAGTTATATAGAGCCCTGTCTGAAGAGCATCTTCTGAGCCCTTCTGATACCCCTCATGAGCTCTCACTGGAGTTTCCCCCCTGCCCTCATACATGCTGTGCAGGACAGAAAAAAGGAACTTCCAAAGCATCTGCTCAGAGAGCTGAGAAAAGGCAGGATATTTGGTTTGATGAAGCTTGTGTCTTCTGCTCTGCAGACATCTAATAAATACACATTAATAGAGCTGACTTGAAATCCCTTACACAGCAGCTCTTCCCTGCTTCTTCCAGATATTACTCCTTTTTCCATTTAGGAAGGGAGGGGGGGAAAGAAAGAGGGAAGGAAAGAGAGAGAGAGAAAGAAAGAAAAAAGAGAGAAAGAAAGAAAAAAGAGGGAAAGAGAGAGAAAGGGAGAAGGAGAGATAGGAAGAAAGAAAGAAAGAAAGAAAGAAAGAAAGAAAGAAAGAAAGAAAGAAAGAAAGAAAGAAAGAAAGAAAGAAAGAAAGAAAGAAAGAAAGACAAAAAAAGAAATGAGGGAAAGAGAGACAAAAAGGAAAGAAAGAAAGGAATCACCATAGTTGATCTTTGCATCCTGTCACCATTATTCATCTGAGTCAAACTCTCACATCACTGTGTATTTCTTGACCACAAACCAGTGGTTTCTTTCTTTTTAATAGTTTTTTTTTTCAACTGTACAATAGCTCTCAGTAAAAATGATCACATCATGAATTTATGAGACGTGGTGATCCAAGGCAATATATTCTGTCATTTACTGTGGCCAAAAATGCTTTTTATCTAGATGCAAAGATGCTGAGACATCCTGGAAAAAGTAGAGATAGCTCTTGATGCAGAAGAGGAACTTGAGAATTACTGACAGATTTGGGAAACATCTGTGTTCTGCTTATGAAGAGCAAAAAAGATAAAAAAAACCAAAACCAAACCCAAAGTGTTTTATAAAAGCTCAGCAAACCAAAAAAAAAAAAAACCAACCCAGCCAAACCCCAAAGAAAAAAGCTCAAAACCCAATAAGCCTGAAATGAGAAAAGGCAGACAGAGTCCAGTTCTGGTTCAAAGGCAATTAGAATTTATCAGTCAGAGCCCAGTGCAAACTGGGATCAGTGATGGTGTGATTTATGGGGGATCATAGGATTGTTGTGCATTCTTCCCCTGATTTCAGCAAGGAGGGGGGAAAAAAGGAACTTTGCTTTAGTCAGAAATAAGACATTTTAAGAAGCCACTTCTGAACTTTTTCTCTCCTTGACTGGGATGTTCTACATGTGGGGCCTCCAGATCATCCCCTTCAATTTCTCAAATGGTTTTAAAGACAGAGGCTTCATCCCAATCTCCAAAGCTTTCCTCTGAGCATCCCAAACAGATTTCATGGGTTTTAATGGGATATTTGTTTTCTCAAGGTGGGACAGACTGTTGTGATCTGGCTCCCTCATTATCTCAGCTAAACAAGCAATATGTGTGTGGGAAGTTGTGGCCAAGAGGTGTTTGTGGTAAACACCTCTAACGTTCACACACAGCTCTAACGCATTTCCAGTGGGTCTTATTTATGTGCAAAAATTTCAACAGCCCTTAGACAACAAAAAACTTCAGCAACAGGGAAAGCTGGATGAGATTTTAGAATCACAGAATCATAGAATAGTTTGGGTTGGAAGGGAGCTTCAAGATCATCAAGTTCCAGCCCCCCTGACATAGGCAGGGACACCTCCAACTAGATCAGGCTGCTCAGTGCCTCATCCAGCCTGGCCTTAAACACCTCCAGAGAGGGGGTATCCACAATCTCTCTGGGCATTCTGCCCATTTAAGCTTGGATTTAATCCCTGATGGACAGGCAGGAGCTGTGGTAGCAGTTCAGGGGTAGGGCAGCTGGTAGTTGTGTTCTCCCTCTCCAAGTATAGGTGTAATACACAGGGGAAAAATATTAGGCTCAAAGGGAATATATGCTCTCTTCTCCCAGCTCATTAGTGCTCTATCTGTCAGATATGCTTAGAAACAGAAACTCAGAGTCAAATCACAGAATGTCAGGGATTGGAAGGGACCTCAAGAGATCATCTAGTCCCATCCCCCTGCTGGAACAGGAACACCCAGATCAGGTCACACAGGAAGGTGTCCAGGTGGGGTTTGAATGTCTCCAGAGAAGGAGACCCCACACCCTCTCTGGGCAGCCTGTGCCACTCTTCTCTCACCCTCACCCTGACAAAGTTCTCTCTTATATTTCTGTGGAAGCTCCAATGTTCCAATTTGCAACCATTGCCCCTTGTCCTATCATTGGAGGTCACTGAGAAGAGCCTGGCTCCATCCTCTTGACACTCACCCTTTCCATATTTATAAAAATGGATGAGGTCACCCCTCAGTCTCCTCTTCTCTGAGCTAAAGAGACCCAGTTCCCTCAGCCTTTCCTCAGAAGGGAGATGCTCCAACCCCTTCATCATCTTCGTGGCTCTGCACTAATTCTTTCAAATCATAGAATATCAGGGATTGGAAGGGACCTCAAAAGATCATCTAGTCCCATCCCATAAGACAAAATAACCAGCTTCAAAAATACCACTAAGGATAATTCAATACCATCCACATTATGGATAGAAAGCAAAATAGGTGAGAAGCTTAAAAAGTGAGAAAACAGGGAAAATAAGTAAGAAAAATGGCATGGAGCTGAACCATTGTGTCACCTCAGGGTTTGAAGGATGCTTTCTCTTTTGTGGCAAAACTGCAGAGTGCCACAGATGTAATTAAGTAATTACTGTGTTGCATTTCCCTCACGGGTGTCAGAGGGAAACAGTGCTTGATGAATGAGAGACAGATTTGGAGGCAAAAACAGAAAAAAAAAAATTTAAGAGAATCTGAATACTGGAGAAATCATCAAAAGGAGAAGGAGAGACTGAAAAAAATCACCAGGACCAATGAATTATCATTGCCAAGGAAATCTTGACTCCTCTGCCCAAAAGAACTGACTGTAAAAGTAAAGACTTACTCATTCCTTCCAGCACACAGCTGGATTTTACAGTCCTTGTGGGATGCAAGCAAAGGAGAGAAAGCTTTCTCCAAAATGGGAAGCAGGCCCCAGGTCCAACACTTGGTCCTGCTGGCTCTTGCTCTGCTTCACCCACCCACTTTAAGATGACCAAATCCACCTTCCTGTGGGATGCCACATGCTTTTCCCCACATCTCCTCCTCCTCCTCTTTGCTTAGAACTTGCTGTTCTGCAGGACTTCAGCTGGAACCCTGTCCCTGCCCACAGGAAAGCTCAGACTTGGCGTTCATCATTGGCCATGTTCAGCTTCAGTGAAGCTGAGCACTTAGTCCAAGGCGGATAGCTTACAAAAAATATCTTCACAAGCAAAAAAACACCCTAAACCAGATTATGTTTAGCTCGTGTCTCTCAGGAAGGATGAGATAAAGCTAACGGGGGATTAACTTTAGCACCAAGACCTTACTAATGCTTTGATAGGTTGAGTTTAGTTGACTTGCTTTGATCCTCCCTTATGAGGACAGGCTGCAACCCCAAACACAGATACAGGCTGGGTGGAGCGTGGGTTGAGTGCAGCCCTGAAGAAAAGGATTTGGGGGTGTCAGTGGATGAGAAACATGACATGAGCCAGCAGTGTGTGCTTGCAGCCCAGGAGCCAACCCAGTCCTGGGTTGCATCAAGAAAGGTGTGACCAGCAGGTCAAAGGAGGTGATTTTGCCCCTCTGCTTGGCTCTGGTGAGACCCCAACTGGAGTTGCTGTGTCCAGTTCTGGAGCCCTCAACATAAGGAGGACATTGAGCTGTTGGAGCAGGTCCAGAGGAGGGCCATGAGGATGATGAGAGGGCTGGAGCACCTTCCTTCTGAGAACAGGCTGAAGGAGTTGGGGTTGTTCAGCCTGGAGAACAGAAGGCTCAGGGTGGACCTCAGAGTGGCTCCTCAGTACCTGAAAGGGGCTACTGAAAGGCTGGGGTAGGACTTCTTAATAGATCCTAGGATGGCAGAACTAGCAAGAATGGATGCAAATTAGAATAGGGGAAGTTTAGGCTGGAGTGAAGAAAGAAGTTCTTGACTGTGAGGCTGGTGAGACACTGGAAGAGGTTGCCCAGAGAGGTTGTGGATGCCCCCTCTCTGGAGGTGTTTAAGGCCAGGCTAGACAAGGTATTGTGCAACTTGATCTACTGGGAGGTGTCCCTGCCCCTGGCATGGGGGTTGGAACTAGATGATCTTGAAGGTCCCTTCCAACCCAAACCATTCTATGATTCTATATGGCTTCCTCTGTGCTCCAGTCTCATTGTGTACATCAGCAGTCTGGCCTCATTCTTGTTAAGTTATTCCTAGTCTTTTAATATAATCAAGTTCTCTGTTTTCTGACCCCCCTGCTGCCAGCTACCCAGATGAAGTGAAAGGGGAAGCACAGCCTTATGAAAGCAGTGTGATTAAAACCATGAGTTGCTCATATTCGTTAGGAAGGTGTTTTCCAGTCTTGGGCATCCCCCATGGAGTTCATTGGGTTTTGTTTTCCAGTTCACATTATCCTTGCCCTTCACTCCACACCCATCTTGTGTCTGTCCCTCATCATGGACAACATAGAATTAAAGAATGTGTTGAGTTGGAAAGGACCTTCAAGGACCATGAAGACCACCCCCCTGCAGTGAACAGGGATATCTTGCACTAGAAAAGGTTTTTCAGAACCTCATCCATCCTAGCCTTGGATGTCTTCAGGGATGGGGACTCCACTACCTCTACAGGCAACCTGTTTTAGTGTCTCACCACCTTCATGGTGGAGCACTTCCTAATGTCTAACCTAAACCTGCCCTTATTTCAGTATCTGGGACAGCAAAACACCAATGACTTCTGAAGGTGCCTCATGCCCCTTCCAGCCTTCCTGGTGCTCACTTCTCCACCTCCCCATCTGTGTAAGATCAAGATCCTATTCTGGTAAGAGACCTCACGTAATGGCTGGGAACTCCTTTGATGTGCTGAGAGGAAGTGCTGTGAACATGCAAATACCTGAACTCAGGACTCAGTTTCATGAGCTTTCCCCTAAACTCAGAACCATGGATCTTCCCACACCAGTTTCATGAACTTTCCCCAGCTGACCCAGGCACAACCTCACTTTATAGCTATCGTACTTGGTGGCTTAGGCAGGAGGGTGAGGTGTGGGCAGGAATGCCCCTGTGGTTCCAAAACAGGTTGGAAAAATCTCATTTACCATAGGCTATTGTATTTCTGGTAGGTTCCCAAGGCAAACAAGCTCACATCACCACCACAGACTTTACCACTACTCTTACAATTGGATTGCCAGCACAAGAGGAACTAGTCACCAGCATGTAAGAGTTGACATAAATCCAGCAGACAGCTTCTGAGCTATTTTGGTTCCATTGGTATGATGATCTGATATTAGAAGATCCTTATGCAGAGACCTCTGAAGCACATTTCATAGAATTATAGAATGGTTTGGGCTGGAAGGGAACATAAAGATCATCTAGTTACAACCCCCCCTGCCATGGGCAGGGACACCTCCCACTACACCAGGTTGCTCAATGCCTCATCCAGCCTGGCCTTAAACACCACATCCACAACCTCTCTGGGCAGCCTCCTCCGGTGTTTCACTACCCTCACCACAAAGAACTTCTTTCTTATCTCTAGCCTGAATCAATTCACATCCATTATTTCTAGTTCTTCTCAAAGTTTTGTCTAATTCCAGAGAGAGGAGATTTTCAGCTGGTCCAAATCAAACCTGGAGTGAGTTTCCAAGGTTTTGGGCACCCCAGGCTGCAAAATATTCTAAGATTTCCTTTCTGCTGTCAGAGAGGAATATGTTTGTTCCTGTAGAAAGACTTGGGTGCCCAGAGAGGTTGTGGATGCTCCCTCAGTCCCTGGAGGGGTTTAAGGCCAGGCTGGATGAGGAGCAACCTGGTCTAGTGGGAGGTGTCCCTCCCCATGACTAGATGATCTTGAAGGTTCCTTCCAACCCAAACCATTCTATGATTACCATTTCACAGCTTGAAGAGCCCAGGGAAGGGAGGGAGTGGGCTGGGATGTAGTCAAGGATGAACTCAGAGAGAAGCAGCAGGCTCCTCAATGAAGAAATGCTCCTGTTTTGAATTAAAAACCTATCTATTTCAAACAGAATCCGCCTCTCTTTTTGGACAAGAGCAACATGTGCATCTGTGCAAGGACCAGAGGAAATCATTAGCTACAAGATTTGACTGTGCTGTGTGACTGTAGCTCTGTGACAGCACTAATGAGCAATAATATTTCAGTTGCCACAAGTTGCAGGCAGGTAATTAGGAATTATTTCTCACAGTTAGCCTTTTTTGCCTTTTTCAATATGCACACTTGGTCTTTTTTTTTGCAAGGGAAAACAAGAAACCCATCTGGGCGCTCAAACACATAGATAAAGGTTAAGAATTTTGAAATGTTTGTCACTCCTGCCTGTGTTCCTCTTTTTGGCATCTGACATATAGCTCGCAAGAGGATGTAAGAACAAACACCATGTTAGTGCACTTTAATATTCATGTATGCTTTTTACTTTCTATTGTAAGTCATTGTAACACCAAATGAGCCCCTCTGATTCTCCAGAATAATAAGAAAGAAGAGCAAAGTGTAAATATTTACTTTCCATTCATCATGATGCAACTTTTGACCAAACTGATAGAACTTCTTGATATTTATGTTTCACAGAACATCTGCTTTTCCAGGCTTCAGCTGACAGTAATCTAAGTTTGCTCCCCATGCTATCACTTGAAATCTAAGCTTTTATTTCAGGCAAATGTTAATAATGACACAATCTTAGTGATAATAATAATAAATTAAATGTGAAATTTGGTTTGGGTTGGAAGGGACCTTCAAGATCATCTAGTTCCAGCCCCTCTGCCATGGGCAGGGACACCTCCCACTACACCAGGTTGCTCAATGCTTCATCCAGCCTGGCCTTAAACACCTCCAGAAATTGAGGGGACATCCACAACCTCTCTGGGCAACCTGTTGCAGTGTCCTTCCCACTGGTTGCTCAGTGCCTCATCCAGCCTGTCCTTAAACACCTCCAGAGAAGGGGCAGAACTTTCCAGGGAGGAGCAAGGAAGAAGCAAAGTTTCTCAAGGAGAAACCTCAAGAGGATTTCCATGGTGACTTCAGAGCTGTACTTGGAAGGGAGGAAGAATGAGAGAGGAGGAAAGGTTGCCCTGCACAAAGCAGCAGCTCCACTCAGAACCTCATAACACAGCAGAGAATCATAGAATGGTTTGGGTTAGAAGGGACCTTAAAGACCATCTAGTTCCAACCCCCCTGCCATAGGCAGGGACACTCCCCACTACACCAGGTTGCTCAATGATTCATCCAGCCTGGACTTAAACATCTCCAGGGATTGAGGGGACATCCACAACCTCTCTGGGCAACTTGTTCTAATGTTTCCACCAAAGGGGTTCCAAGTCATGCAAGTAAGAAGAGAAAACAAGAGGATGAAAGCACATCAGTCCCATTTTGGGGTCTGCTGGACTTACACCTGGCTGGGACTTGGCTTGGTGGAGCTGGGAGCTGAACAAGGGGATGAGGGGCTGAGAGGTGGGTGCCCAACCCAAGAGCAGCCCCAACCCAAAGCCACAGGCAAAGCAGCACCTTGCAAGCAGCACCCCCTCATTTGAGTCAGGTCACCCTGCTCACGTAAACACGGCCCGCGTCTTGCTGCTGGGACACCCACTTCCTCCCTGTCAGCACGAGTGCACTTAGCTGGGTGTCTGCTCCAAAAGGTAAGGCTGCTTTTAACCTTTTAATTTGGGATTTCAAACCAAGGTGAACCAGCTTTTCCTGGTTCCTACAAAAAACAACCCTCTCCTGAAGGCTTGGCTCCTGCCAGGAGGAGATTTGGGGTGTTTTGAGTGCTCCAGAAGTCCTCCTTGTGCACCAGCACTGGGTATGAACACATGGAGGGGCTGAAACAGGGGCTGCATGAAATTGTTGGTGCTGGAGAAAGGAAAATGTTCAAATGTGGACAAATAGAGGTTCTCCAACTCTTCTTTGGTGTCATTACCAGGCAGGGTTAAAATATAAGCAATCAATAGTTCTCCAACTCTCTTTGGTGTCATTACAGGGCAGGGTTGTGCTTTATATCTTTTATTTTTTATATTTTTCTTGAATTTTAAAATCCTACTGGACAGCAAAATCTGGTTTTTTTTTCTAAGGGTGGTTTATTTTAACGTTTAAAAAAACTAAAACAAACCCACCTCCCCACACTGCCCATGTTTGTGCCACGCCGCTGCTCTTCCACTGAATTGCAAGAAGAGGAAATCAATATTAGTCAGGGCAACATAATTTTATAAAAATAGAAACACTGCTTGGACCTGGGATTTGTTTTTGTTAATGGGGAACTCGAGGCAGTTTTAATTCATCATTCAGGCTGCAGTCCCTGGGCTGGATTAAATCTTAAGCTCTGAATGAAGCTTTTTAAAGTCACCCTTTGTATAAAAGGCAGCTCATGGATGGGTTTGTGCTCGTTGCCTCCTGCAACTGAGCTCTGCAAAACAGCACACAGGCAATGTGGCAACTACAGGCAGGGTTTGTAGGGGATGGAGCCTGAATCTGAGATTTTTTCAAGCAAATCTGAAGAGAATCTCACTGGATATGAGTCAATAAGTCAGATCCTGCTGCATGGTTGTGTAGGAGAGGACATCAGCAGAGGCTGCAGCTGTGGGATGTGTGAAATAAGAGTGAGATGTTTGTTCAAGGGGCATGTTTTCTGTTGTCAAGTGAAAGTGCTGGGACCTTGGCTCCAGTGCAGCCACCACCAGCCATGGGAATTGCATCCATGATGCCAATCCATCCATGGGACAGTGTTGTCCCAGCGTGGAGTGAGTGCTCCAGCAAGGCTGCTGCTGTACTGCTGAGCTCAGCTTCTCCTTCAGTTGCTGGAGCTGTGAGAATGAGGTTAGTGTTGCAAAACATCTCACAACAACAACAACTGTTGAGGCAGCCCAGATGTGCTCTTTTATGTGGAAAAAGAAAACCAGAAAAAGTACCTTCAACTGTAGAACTTTCCACTTCTGACTGGGGAGGTTTCACCCTGGTTGCTTGAGATGTTCATGTCAATGTAGTGAGGGCAGAATTTGTGTCTTAATCAAATCAATTGACCCATCTGCTGATGAGCATGTCAGGAAGATCCAGCACTCTGGAATAATATTCCTGTACTTCTCAGTCCTATCAAGATGTGCATCTTAGAAAAGCAAAGTTGAATTTCCAAACATCCAGCTACAAGCAATAACTTGCACACCTCATCATGTCCTTAGTGCAACAGCCTCAGAAATAAAGTCAAATTAAAATGTAAAAAGCAGCAATTAACTAACACTGTATTTATTT
Source organism: Turnix velox (assembly GCA_013400935.1). Taxonomy (NCBI): domain Eukaryota; kingdom Metazoa; phylum Chordata; class Aves; order Charadriiformes; family Turnicidae; genus Turnix; species Turnix velox. The sequence continues at coordinate 10,401 of VZTY01025351.1, forward strand.
ACTACCAATTAAAAAAAAATCATATAAAAATGTCATAGGGCTGTCCACCTGCAGGGTGCAAATAAGCATTGGTAAAACCTGATGGGGTTTTTTAGCCTTCAACCTTCACATCCTGCACCAAAAGACTTTCCTTTCATAACACCTTTGGAGACCTCATGTCAGACAGACATCCTGTGGTATCTCTGTGGATCTGCCTCTGTGCACAGGTGGGAAGGGACAGTGCAAGACTAAGCCACAATGTGAACTACAGTAGAGTGAGGAAGAGCAGAAATAAAAGCATTTTGGAGTCCTCTGTGCATATACCTGGGTGGATTTTCTCTAAAAAGGTGGTTTTTAATGCCATTAGATTTTTAGGAATTTGTAATGAAGTCATTAATTCTCAGCAGCATTAATTCTCTGGGCCAGCAGACATCACCCATGGAGATATCAATTGTGTGAAATGCTTTTGCACTGCCAGCCAGGTCACCCTGCTCATTCTAATTAATCTCAAATGGCCTGACCATTCATTGAGTGCAAAGGGGAGGCTTTTTCTGACTCCACAGACCATCCATCTCCTGTTCATCAACCCTGGTATGTTTGCTCAGGTGGTGGGACATCACATGCAAGACAAACTCCTGAGAACAAAGTCATAGAATAGTTTGGGTTGGAAGGGACCTTAAAGATCATCTAGTTCCATCTCCCCTGCCATGGGCAGGGACACCTCCTACTAGATCTGGTTGCTCAGTGCCTCATCCAGCCTGGCCTTAAACACCTCCAGGGATTAAAGGGGAATCCACAACCTTTCTGGGCAACCTCTTCCAGTGTCTCACCCCCCTCACAGGAAAGAACTTCTTTCTTCTCTCCAGCCTGAATCTCCCCTATTCCAATTTACATCCATTATTCCTAGTCCCACCATCACATATCCTATTAAAAAGTCCTACCCCTGCCACTCTGTAGGCCCCCTTCAGGTACTGATAAGCTACTTTGAGGTCACACCACCACCTCTGTCTGCAGCCTCCCAGACAGCCCTATAGTGCCTTGAGGGTCAGAAAACTGCCTCAAAGAGGGGGGCAAAGAAATCTTGATGAGCTCTGACACCTGGTGGACGATTAGCAGATGCTGATTAAACCCATGGGGGAACCCCAAACCCCTCCATGCTGTGGGCTCCACCATGGCCTCAGGCAGGCTGCAGCTCAGCTCTGTGCTCTTCTACACACCTGGACATGGTTGGCTGCAAGCAGAAAGTGAAGGCCGGATTCTGAGACCATGAGTGTCACCCTCATGTCACAGCAGACACATCCTGGACTCGTTGGTTTGCCTTAAATGTCCCCATTCAGTGGCCAGTTTGAGTCAGCAGCCTCAGCTCCGTTACTCTGCTGACACCACAGTCTGGTCCTGAGCTGTCACATGAAGGGCCAACTGTATGTATCTAGAGATGTCAATAAGCAGATTGTTATGACTCATTTGAAGGGAAGAACACCACTGGCCAGCATTTGAATATGAGCATGTTCTTAAAATAGAAGTTTCACCCAAGTTTAACCACCCTGAGAAGCAACATAATGGGTGAACACTGCTGTGCTCAGCCCCATGCCCTGCCCGGTCAGGGACCCAGTTCCCTGAGAGAGGGAAGCCTCCAACTTTGCTTCTCTAGGCTGGTGGAGATGAGGTCTTGGACAAGATGCATCTTTCCCTTTATTTACAGCACCTTTTGAGCTCTCTTCCCTCCTTGTTTTGTCCTTGTGGTTGGAGGAAAGCTACGGGGGCAGCTGTGGACACCCCAATGTAGCACAGAGCATCTCATCCTTAGGGTGAGGGAGTGACCTTCAGACTGGAAGGATTGTCCTGCACAGACAAAAGCAGCCTTGGAAGTGTGCTTTGAAGCACGTGGTCTCCATGTACTGGTGCTACCTTGGTGAAGGAAGGGGATTAAGAGAGAAGGTTTCTTCATTGCAGCATCTCTTTGATGTTTGGTGCAGCTGAAGCACACAGCCCAGTTTCTAAAGCTGAGAGGTCTGCAGAAGACAAACACACAGACCTTGCTTTTTGAAGACTGTGAGAACATCAAAGACAAGATGAAAAAGCAAGAAAAACAGCAGCAGAATCTATTTGAGGAGCCTGCAGGAGCAGTGGTTTGATGGCCCTGCTCACCACCAGCATCACCCAGAGCCTCCTTCCATGTGGTGAGGATGGCCTGTGTCCCATCCTGGGACCTTGCCACGTCTGGCTGTTCCTGGAGCCTGAATTACAACCTTTCCACAGCAGCCTTGAGCAGTGTCTGGTCCAAACTGCCAAATGCACGTACCACAGGGATGAACAAGCTGAAAAAAACCCAGCTATTTGTGTTCTTTGTCACTGGAGAGCTCTAAAAGCCAGTCTTTTTCCTTGTTGTTTCAATATCATGAAGGAAAAAACATTAGCAACAGGCTCAGAGTTACTAATATCTACCTACAGAGACACTTCTGCTGGCAAGTGCCCCTTGCCAACCATGAAGGAAATGAGTCAGAAGGAATGAATCAGTGTCTGCAGTTGCCACATGAAATTAGAAGATGATAATTTTAACTTTAACTGTTGTATCAGACACCGGGAGGGAATCACTTGAACCAAAATCATAACCCCCATGGGGAAATATCTGAGAAAACTAAACTCCTCCTGCCCATATTGCCTTCCTGGAGGCAAGTCCCAGCTAGAAAAGCTGAGAAAAGATAGTCCAGCAAGTTCTACATGAGACACTTTGCTCTTTATCTGAACCAAAAGAGAGACAGAAATTGGAAGCATCTAAAAATAAAATTATCTGATGGTAAAAAGTGTCAAACTGAGCCTCCTGGTGCGATGAGAAATGGAAAGTGGTGATTAGATTAGGTCTCTGCTGGCCACATGAGCTTAAATTCATGACAGGAGATTTCAGAATTTTGAAGAGTCAAACTTCTCTAGCCCACATGGGCTGTCCTCTTCATGCAAGAGAAGATAAGTCCATGAGGTCAAGAAATGGGGTCAGGAGAAACACCACACACACAAGGTCCAACATATAGGTGTTATTCAGTGGTCAGCACCACGTTTTGGTCATTGGGCTGTGTGGTTGCTCACATGCAGAAGGTGGTTCACCTTTCTTTTGTTCCCCAAAGGCCAAACCACAGAGACTTTAAGCTGCCAAAAGGTTAGACACCCACACTTGCACCTCTATGAGCAGTGAGGACCATCTTCACCCAAGCTTGCAGCACTCAGACAGCCCAGCAAGAGGACTGACAAAAGGGGGAAGGTCTTTCACTCCCGTGTGAGTAGTGGGAGAGCTCTGAAAGAGCAGCTTTGAAGAAGATGGGAAATTATAAATGGTGTAAGAATTCCTGATATCCAGAATGTATTGAGGTGGTAGAAGCCCCATCACTGGAGACACTGAAGGTCAGGCTTGCTGAGGATCTGAGCAACCTGATCTAGGGCAGGAGAATGGTGAAACACAACAACATGTTGCACAGAGGGGTTGTGCTTCCTCTCTGGAAGTGTTTAAGGCCAGGCTGGAGGAGGCATTGAGCAACCTGGTCTAGTGGGAGGTGTCTGGTTGGAACTAGATGATCTTGATCTCTCTTCCAACTCAAACCATTCCATGATTCTATGATCCAGAGAGCAGGCAGAAGTCTGCCCTTCAGCCATCTGAACTGAGGGTTTCCACCAATCATAGTGTTGGAAGGTCATCCAGACCAACCCCCTGCAGTGAGCAGGGACATCCTGCACTAGATCAGGTTGCCCAGCTCCACCTGGTCTAGTGGGAGGTGTCCCTGCCCATGGTAGGGGGGTTGGAACTAGATGATCTTGAAGGTCCCTTCCAACCCAAACCATTCTATGATTCTAAGATGGCAGGATGTTCCAGACAAAGCCTGTGCTTTATAATGAATAATCAACTAGGAAAAGCAAATGTGAATATCAACAACTTTTGCAGTGCTTTCCCCTTTACAGCCCCTGTTTCTGCTCTCTGCAGGAATGACCCACCCACCCTACACCACAACAGATGTTTCCAGCAGTCTACACATGATGCAGAGCAACCAGAGCTGCTCCACCCAGGGCATAGCATTCAAGAACAGCCTGTATGCCACCACTTACACCCTCATCTTCATCCCTGGCCTCCTGGCAAACAGTGCTGCCCTGTGGGTCTTGTGTCGCTTCATCAGCAAGAAGAACAAAGCCGTCATCTTCATGATCAACCTGGCGGTGGCCGACCTGGCCCACGTCCTCTCCTTGCCTCTGCGAATCTACTACTACATTAACTCCACCTGGCCCTTTGAGAAGTTCCTTTGTCTTCTTTGCTTCTACCTGAAGTACCTCAACATGTACGCCAGCATCTGCTTCCTCACCTGCATCAGCATCCAGAGGTACTTCTTCCTCTACCAACCCTTCAAAGCCAAGGACTGGAAGCGCCGCTATGACATGGCCATCAGCGCCCTGGTGTGGCTCTTTGTGGGGGCAGCCTGCTTGCCCTTCCCCATCATGCGCAACTATGGCATGGCCAACAACACCAACACCTGCTTTGCTGACCTGGAGGTCCGTCAGATCGACAGCAAGGTGGCCACCGTGCTCATGACGGGCACGGCTGAGCTCTTTGGCTTCATCATCCCCCTCGTCATCATTTTATTCTGCACTTGGAAGACCAGAGACTCCCTGAGGGGCTTCCAGATCCCTCAGCAGAACAGCAGCGAGAGGAGGAAGGCTCTGAGGATGGTTTCCATGTGTGCCATCGTGTTCTGCGTGTGCTTTGCACCCTACCACATCAACTTCTTCTTCTACATGTTGGTGAAGGAGAACGTCATTACGGACTGCTTCCTCAGCACTGTCACACTCTACACCCAGCCCTTCTGCTTGTGCCTGGCCAGCCTGGACTGCTGTTTGGATCCCATCCTCTATTTCTTTATGACTTCTGAGTTCCAAGACCAGATTTCAAGGCACAGCAGCACCGTCATCAGGAGTCGGCTCATGAGCAAAGAGAGTGCTTCCTCCATTAAGGAATGAGAAGAAAAAAGGGGCAGCTGAAAAGGATGAAGATATTTCAGATGGACTCTTCCATGATTCTCAGCTACCAGCTCCCTCGTGGCAAGATCCCGCAAGTTTTTTTGGAGTGTTTGTGTTGGGGTTTTTTGTGGCAGTGGAAATCTTCTGATATACAGAAGATAAAAACTCTAAGAGCAACCCAACTGATGTGACAACACTGTGCCACCCATGCCTGACCTCCCTGGACCAGAGGGAGCAACAAAACTTTTGCTAGAAAATGGCAGAAAAGTCCCAGGACTTTTCCTTCTGTTTACCCAACTCCATGGCTCTATGATCAAGCCAAAGACAATCCAAGCACTGACATCTGAAGTGTTTTTCTCTACTAAAAACACACAAGGCAACAAGAACCTGGAAACAACAACTGGCAGTTTTGGTCTCCAGGCTCAGGGGGGACACCAACAGCCCAGTCATGATGCAGAGCAACCAGACCTGAAGATGCATGAAGGTTAGCAGCTTGTTTCAGTAGAGAATCCCACTGGGCTTCATCTTTCCTCCTCTCTGTCATTATTTCCTCCTCACTCAGCTCGAAGTTTGCTCCTAAACTGCTGATGCACCCCATAACTTGCAGCTGCAGCAGGTGCAAAACCCTCTGTGAAACAAATTCTCCCAACAGCTCTTCGTACACCCCAAAGAGTGGGACTTTCCCTTCCTCCAAGTGACCTTCTTCCCCTGCAAGCTGTCCCTGGGGGCAAGGGGGATATCAGTATGTGGTCTTCAACTTTGGACCTCAAGAGACAGGACCACTCAGAGACAGATGCACATTGAGTGCAGATGGACTCAGCATCATTATTTGGTGACTTTGGTGGCACCATTCAGGTCCTTGCTTTTTTCTGCCTGTGGCTTCTTCAGCTCCAAGGCACCTGTGATGGATCTACCCCATGAAATCTCTGCTTTGCAGGTTCAAAAGAGGGGTTACATCACCGAGGTGATCTCACAAATGGATCACAGACTGATTTCTTAAGTTTATCATGATTTTTACAAGTTGTTCCTTCCGTGATCTTGATGTTTACATTTTTATAACCACGAAGACAAGAAAAGCTGTAACAGGAAACATAAGTTGAAACATATTGATGGCTTCTTTGGCCAAGTTCAACCACTTTTTGTAACTTCAAAGGTATCCTGGTGATACCTGTGGATAGTTTTGGCTCAACACAGGCCAAAATCCCATGGTTTGGTTTTTGTTTTTTTTTTTTCCAAAGGGAATTTCTACAGTTTCAATAAGCACCAGTGGCAGCATCTTATGCATTGCTGAAAAATAGGAGGAACACCAGAAATATTTACTGAGCATATTTTAAACCTGACAACTCAATTCTCAGCTCATCCAAAAATTTTCAGCAGATTGTGTTTTCCCACTCAGCTGTTTAACAATCAAATGGGGAGTAGCAAAGAATAGCTAGTTTTAAATAACCATCTCACTAGAGTTCCTCTAAAAGGCAGCAAAACTTTAAGCAAAATAAGCTCTTGTGGTTCTTCTCTCATCTGGGAGAAGATGTTTACAGGTTACAGTAAAATAAACTTACATGAAGATACGTGAAAAGACCAAAAAAATGCCTATTTGAAGGAAATAACTTATGGACCTTGATCAGTTTGAATGCAACTGGTTGATGTTAATTTTTTCTCCTACAAATCTCCTTTTATCAGATGAAGACAAGTGGAAGGCCCTGGCAGGGCAACTATGCAGCGTGTCCCATGTTTTTTCTGTTCAAAAGAATTACTGCTTAAAAAATAAAGGCATTTTTGCAAACATCAGCTGAGTTTCACAGTCATCATTTATACCAAGAAAACTGGATGAGATCTAAATTATAGAATGGTTTGGGTTGGAAGGGACCTTAAAGATCATTTAGTTACAACCAAATCAAAGTGTTCAAGTGATGAAGCCCATCAGCTATCACTGTTTTTAATCAGATTTCTGAATATTTCTAATATGAGCTGTTGGAACAGGTCCAGAGGAGGGCCATGAAGATGATGAGAGGGATGGAGCAACTCCCTTCTGAGGACAGGCTGAAGGAGTTGG
>VZTY01025351.1:17466-43275 GCA_013400935.1 Turnix velox
CAGGCTGGATGAGGCACTGAGCAACCTGGTGTAGTGGGAGGTGTCCCTGCCCATGGCAGGGTGTTGGAACCTGATGATCTTTAAGGTTCCTTCCAACCCAAACTATTCTACGATTCTACGATTTATTTTTTTAAAGCCACAACACTAACACTACATTCTGAAGTATGCTGGGGAGAGAAAGATCCTCCCTGGGAATAACTGAGCTGCCAGTGGTGTGTGAGTGGGTGAAGTGGAGAGGCTGCTATCACCCCTATGTGCAGGCAAGACCACAGAAACCATCTCTATCTCCTTTAACAATCATTTCACAGATGCAAATCTATAGAGTTTAAGAAAAGCACTCCCAACATGGACATGAAGACTGATAAAGCAGGAATCGGTAGCTATAGCCTCCTACAAACTCAAAGTTATAAGGTGGACCCAGCATCTGCAAGTCACAAGAGTAAAAAAAGAGATACAACACATATGGTGGCTCTCTGAGGACTAACACTCCCCATCACAGTGATGGCTTCTCCAGATATACCCCAACTTCTCCAGACCTGGGGTTGCAGGTGCTGCCATTGCCTGCCAGGCTTCACACTTTCAAAGACACAACGTGCCCAGCTCTGGTTCCTGTCATTCACCCCCTTTCCTGTGACCACAAAACATGTTTATTATTTTGAGAAGAGGAAGTAATGATGTCATGATGTTGCTCCTGGATTATCTCTTGTGCTGCCCCCCAGTCCAGGCTCACCAGCTATAAAAGGAAGACATCCTTTTTGGGTAGGCACAAAGATAATTCTTCAGAGATGCCACAGAAAGGCAGAAAATCACTGAATCAAGAGGATGGGAACAGCTACATGGGTTGTGACATGGTCTAGGTGTTCCTGNACAGAGATGCCATAGAAAGGCAGAAAATAGCTGAAACAAGAGGATGGGAACAGCTACATGGGTTGTGACATGGTCTAGGTGTTCCTGACCTGGTCTAGGTGTTCCTGACCTGGTCTAGGTGTTCCTGCTCTGGCAGAGGGATTGGACTAGATGATCTCTTGAGGTCCCTTCCAATACCTTGATGAAGAATGAATTGGAAACTCCACACTAAGCAACTCTACACCAAGCCTCACCATGAAGAGAACTGCTCAGGTGGAAACAGAAGGTCTCCAGGACACACACCAACAACAGTGCACATCCCAATGGCACAGCTCTGGTCAAAACCTTCTCTAACACCTGAAAAATCCACCTTCTAGCAAAAGAAAAGGAGTTTCTTTGCAGTGCCCACAAATGGTCACCCTGTCTAACTGGTCTAGCAATTCCTCTCCTGCTTGAGAAAGGGCCATCTCCTGCTTAATAAAAGACACATTGGGAAAGAAACCCTGAAGGATTTAATGCCTTTCTGTAGCCTCAGAGGATACTGTGAGTCCCTCAGCCCCATTTTTTTTCACTTTAAATGAAATTACCAGATCTCTGAGCAGAGGAAAAACAAAATAAGCTTTAAATACAGGGTAACAGCTCAACAACTGGAAACCACCTCAGAAATATGAAAACCCTTCATCACATTTAACAGACTTTTGAGCTATGGATGGTATATTTTGATCTGAAATGCTGGGTGTGTGGATTACATGAGGGCTTAAGCCTGAAAAGGAAGGGAGTGACCAACTTGCTGTAAAATAAATCAAAGCTTTTAAAAGTGTTTTCACTGTGCAGTGGTGAGGAGGACTCTGTGCTGGGGGCACCAGGGACTCACTCAGCCTCATGGGTCACGTGCTCCATGCGCTCCAGACAAGCCAAGCCATCATAGGGTTGGAAGGGACCTTCAAAGGCCATCTAGTCCAGCCTCTTGCACTAGGTCAGGTCACTCAGAGCCTCAGTGTCTCCAGGGATGGGGCTTCCACCACCTCTCTGGGTGACCTGTTCTGGTGTCCCCATGTCCCCTCATGGGGAAGAAATTCTTCCTATTGTCTCTGCACAAGGTTGAGTTGCTTTGCGTGAATAAAACCTCCTCCTCCTGAACGCCCCACTGTTTTTCATACATCCTTCAGGTGCATCCTGTCAGATATTTCTAAGCTCTCAGCCCTTGCAGAGATGCTGATGGTGTGCACTTGGCCTCCTGCCCACAGGATACCAGGCTAAAGGCAAAGATGACCTTTATCCGGAGGCCTCAGATAAAGTCTCAGAGTTATTTAAAAATCCCTTTGTCTCTTCTGCCTTTGAAAGGAACAGCAGTGACACAGCGTGCAGTGCACCTTGGGTATCAGCAATGAGCCAGCAGAGCAGAAATGCTGAGCAAAAACATAAAATCATAGAATGGTTTGGGTTGGAAGGGACCTTCAAGATCATCAAGTTCCAACCCCTCTGCCATGGGCAGGGACACCTCCCACTACTCCAGGTTGCTCAGTGCCTCATCCAGCCTGGCCTTAAACACCTCTAGGGATGAGGGGGCATCCACAGCCTCTCTGGGCAACCTATTCCAGAGTCTCACCACCCTCACCCCAAAGAATTTCTTCTATCCATCCTAAATCTCTCCTCTTTCTATTTATATCTGTTATTCCTAGCCCTGCCATTACATATCCTATTAAAAAGTCCTAACCCAGCCTTTCTGTACCCCCCTTCAGGTATTGAGAAGGCACTATGAGGTCCCCCCTGAACCTTCTCTTCTCCAGGCTGAGCAACCCTAACTCCTTCAAGCCTGTCCTCATGCAGCTAAAGAAGAACTGAGAGGCTGACTGATAGGTGTTGAAGGCAGAGGTGTTGGTCGATCCAGCAGCTTTTTCCCAGCCAGGAAGGCTGAGATCTTTTGCAAAAAAGTGGAATAAAAAGTTGATGAGAAGAGGAAGGACTTAATAGGGTTTGGAAACCAAGGTGGGAGTCTGACACTCTGACATCCACTGACCTCTTCTTCCGCAGCAGCCCTGCTGTGAATGTGTGCCTAAAATTAGTGCTCTGAGGTGGCTGGGTACAGCTCTGGATGTCTCCTGTGCATGTACAAGTAGGATGTCCCAAGCAGGATATCCTGATAAAACAGCTACTTCATTTTGGGATAAGTCTTTAACCCCTGGAGAGGGATAGGGCACAGTTCCAGCCTCCCTTCTGAGGGATGTGTTGCAGAGACACAAGCACTCTTCTTTTTCTCAGCAGCAACTTCTGGAAAGAGTTGCACAAGAGGAAAACCTTGAATGATAAAGAGCTTTGCACCTTCCAAATTGCTTTGCTCTCAGCTCAGATGAGAAGCTCGAGGCTTCAATTAAACTCTGATGTCTACATGATGGGTAAACAAGTGATAATGGAGAAGTTCAGAGATAGATCTGTAAAAGCTGGAATACAAAATGGTCTTGCCTTTGCCTTCATGAGGATATTGATCTATATCTTGAAGTAACTGTGTCCCCACTGACCACAGGACATTCCAGACCATGGATTCCCTTCACCCTCTATGCTACTGTCATGAATGATGGGACCTTTCTGATTGTGGAGTCCAACCATCAACCCAACTCTGACAAGAACCAGCCCTAAAGCATCTCTCTAAGCTCTGTGTCTGCCCAGCTCTTAAATATCTCCAGGGATGGTGCCTCAACACTTCCCTGGGCAGCCTCTTCCAATGCTTGAGAACCCTTTCAGGGTAAACATCTTTCCTAATATCTATCCCAAACTTCCCCTGGTAGAATTTGAGGCCATCTCCTCTTGTCCTATTGCCTGTTCCTGGGAAAGGAGATTGATCCCAATCACTTCACAGCATCAGACTATACTCAGATCTCCATGGTCAGCACAGAGAAACCCCATCAACTGTGCTGATGGGTTCATCTGCTGTGGGGGAGGGTGGTGGTGTGATCCCAGACCCTGAGCTGGCAACTTATTCTGCAATAAAAGGTTCTGAACAGTTTCCTCCTTTCGTTTCTCTTCCACAGTTTTGTTTCTGTAAATTTTTGGGGGGGGGTCATGGGACCAATAACAGAAAGTAGATGAATAAAGTAAAATCAGTGCTATTTATACACCACCTGCAGTAGGAAAAGGGAAGATGCCAAGGGGTTTATCATCTTCACACGCTCCAGACAATAAGATGCATAGGATATAAAACTGTTCAGCTGGAAAAAAGGCAGCTCATGATGAGTTACACCCAATCCTCTGCTTGCTGGTCCTCAGCAATGCAGAAGGAAGGTCATGCTCAGCAGGCATGAACTAAAAGTTTTTTATATATTTATATACATACATGGGAAATGAATTAAAGGATGCAAAGAGAGGAAATGTAAACTGGAAGAGGAGAGATTTAGGCTGGAGAGAAGAAAGAAATACTTCACTGTGAGGGTGGTGAGACACTGGGAGAGGTTGCCCAGAGAGGTTGTGGATGCCCCCTCAGTCCCTGGAGGTGTTTAAGGCCAGGCTGGATGAGACATTGAGCAACCTGGTGTAGTGGGAGGTGCCGCTGCCCATTGCAGAGGGGTTGGAACTAGATGATCTTGAAGGTACCTTCCAACACAAATCATTCTATGAATCTAGGCATGGTCCTTTTGGATCCCTGTGGTGGTCTGATGATTCTATATAAAAAAGGAAATTGGGCTCAATGCACATTAAGGTTTTGGGGGCAAATCTCCACCTTAAACCATCACATTGTTTCAGGAAGGCTGAGCTTTAGCCTATAGCCCTGCCAGCCTGAGGCTAACCAAATTTCCAAGAAAATGAAGGAAAATGACAGCCTTCCAGTAACTTGCACTGGCAGAGTTCTCACTTTTCCTTCAGCCAGCGCCTATGGGAAGATACTTGCTCCTGTGGCTGATAGTTTTTAGCCAGCAAATAGCAAGTGAGAGCAGGATAAAAGCAGAAGCAGCTCGGCTGGAGGACAGCCTTCACCTCACCCAAACTCCTGAAGGAAGAGGAGGGATGAAAATCTGCATCTGAGTTCTCTCTCTCTCCATCACCTCCCGGGCCGTGGGACCAAACGACGTCATCGCCTTCCCAGTTGTTTTAACGTCATTAAAACGAGGTTTGTGTGGGGAAGAGAAAGAAAATACAGGATTTCCTGTTCTGCAGCCACTCTACTGGGCTGCAGCAGATGCCGGCAGGATTCCAGCCCTTCCAAAACATGTGGAAGTTTCACCGGGAGAGGAGGCTGGGGCCGGGATTGCTGAGAAAATGAGGAGGAAAGAAAAGCAGAAAGCTCTCTCCTCCTGCTCCCTAGCATGGATGTCACCCCCCCGGAGGATGGGAGCCACAGGAAGGTAAGTTCTATTTCTGCTGCCTCTTTGCTTTGGTAGATTGAAGTTATCACAGCCTTGAGCAGTGTTATCACTTCTTTTTTAATTTTTTTTTTTCTCTTTCTTCCTTCTTCTTCAAGAGATGTTATCAGGGAGAAGCTGGTGCAACATCTTCAGTAGCTTCTGAAGGTGCCCCACGTATTTCTGCCTCACCTTGGGTACCAGGGGGAGGTGAGGAGAGCTCAGGGCAGGAAGTGTGCTGCACTATATGGGGGAAAAAACCTCTTTTACCCAAAATACTTCATTTCTTTTATCACTGACAGAAGCTGCCTTAACTGCCCAGCTCTGTTTATGCACTTCCTATTAGTGCCTAGATTAAATAAACAAAATCATTGTTTGAAATACAAATGCCAGAAAGCCTCCACTCTTCAACTCCAGGACTGTTTTGAAGTCAGAAAAGGATTTATTTTATTTTTTTAGACTGCTTTTCCTCCCTCCAGCAACTCAGGGGTGAAGGGAAACAGCTCTGCCTTGCTCCCCCCACCTCCAAGGCTCATCCCAAGCCCAAGGAAAGCAGAGTTTGAGGCAGGCTTAATCCAAGCAGCCCATGGAAAAGATGAGGGAGAGTTTGCCAGTGGGTCTGGGAGCAGTAAATGTGGTGGCAGTGTGGGGCTGGGTGGAGCGGAGTGTGATTCAGAGCACCCAGGCGATTTCCAATACAGATACTGCTTAACACACTCCAAAAAAAAAGAGAAATAAATAACTTCCTCAGCCTCCTATTTAGTTGCAAAGTTACTTGTTGCTTAATGAATTGCTGTGCTTCATCCACCACCAGTGGTGTCTCACCTCTGGCAGGGATACCAGTCCCCTCTCTGTGTGCAGCTGGATAAAACTCAGTTTTACCAGTTAAAAATAAACTCCCTCCCCCCTTCTTTCCATCCCATGTATGAATCCATGCGTGGATAAAATAGGAAAACAAACAAGGAATTGCAGGGAGTATTTTGTCCAAACTTTAGAAAGCCACTGAACAAAACCCCTGCCAGAGCCCATGGGAGCTCTGGCATGATGCCCCAGCGTTGGCATCATCAACCACAAACCACCAGGGAAATGGAAAGGCTCAGGGCAAGGAAAATTTTAAAAAATAATAATAAATTTTTAAAAAAATAGCCTTTGGGGAAGGATTGAAGTAGCCCAAGCCCAGACCAGCAGCACCTTTAAAGGGAGGTCCCTACTGTTTTCTTACCAGGTGCCCCAAAAATGTGTCCTCATTTAAAAACTGGAAGTACAAGGGGTGAAACCCAGTTCCCCTAGTTAGGAACAGGTTAAAAAACTGGGGGAAATAACCCAGCAAGGAGGCTCCACGTGGTCTCATACACAGGGATGAGGTTTAAGATTTGGGCTGAGACACAGGGTAGGGAGGAGATGGTAGGGTGGGGACACTGGGTACTCTGTAATACTTTTCACAAGCCCAGACCAGTGTCACCTCTGGAAACTTGGATAAATGCAGTCACCCCTCCTGCCAGATTTATTTTATTAAAATAGATATTTATCTCTATATATAAATATATGGCTTCCCTCTTGAAACTGAAAACAGGACATCCCTCTGGAAAGCAGCCCCAGTGAGGAAGGGCAGGGCAGAACAGCCCTCACCCCACACCTCAAAGTGATGCCAGGCTCTGCACAGGAGCCTGGTCCTCACCACAAGAGATGAATGAGCTTTTGGAAACCCATCCTTGTGGGAAACAGGACCACTGGCTGCTTCTTAATGAAATGCCACTATCAAGCATCAGTGGCAATGCCAAGAGATGCTCAAGGCTCTGGTCTCCTGCATGGGAAGGTGTCAGAGTACCTGACATCTTACAGGCAGCTTCAGGCTCTATTTATAAGGGAGAAACTACACTATTGTGTTGTGGATGATGTTACAGAGTCTCATTTTGTGACCTGCTGCTGCTGAATCACTTCTTCCTGAAAGATCAGATCACTTCTGTGACAGCTGAAGCACTTCTGCTATGGAGGACAGGCTGAGAGAGCTGGGGATGTTCAGCCTGGAGAAGAGAAAGCACCAAGGAGAACTTGTAGCAGTCTCCCAGTGCCTGAAGGGGCTCCAGGAAAGCTGGGGAGGGGCTGTTTGCCGGGGCATGGAGCCACAGGATGAGGGGCAATGGTTTGAAACTAGAGCAGGGCAGGGTTAGATGAGACAAGAGGAAGAAGCTCTTCCCCATGAGGGTGATGAGACACTGGCCCAGGTTTCCCAGAGAGCTGGTGGAGACATCCAAGGCTAGGCTTGCTGAGGCTCTGAGCAACCTCGTCTAGTGCAAGATGTTCCTGTTCAATGCAGGGGGTGGAACTCAATGGCCTTTGAAGGTCTCTTCTAACCCTGTGATTACAAAATTCAGCCAAGGGTGAACTCTGAAGCCCCAGGGAACTCCAGGGCATTACATGCATTTCCAAAGCCAGCCACTGCAAGGGGTTGTACTAGATGACCTTCAAAAGTCCCTCCCAACCCTACGATTCTCTGATGGCTCTGCTCACAAATAGCAAAATCCATCACCTCTCTAGAGAAGCCACACAAGAACCTGTGACCTCCCCCTGACCCACTGCCATCCCCAGCACTGGCTGGAAGGGGTGAAATGGGTAAACGGATGAAAAGGAATTCTGATGGAACAAAAAAGGCAGATGGATTTAATCTTCCTTCATGTCCTCAACTGCTGCTGTAGGATAATCTCTGTTGCTACAACACATTGCCTGCACAATCAGTGCTGGAATTGAGTTAGTGGGACCGGCAGAGCAACTGGCGTGTGTTTGGGCAGTTATTAGCTTAGAAATCCAGCTTTGAGTCNAAGATCATCTAGTCCCAATCCCCCTGCCATGGGCAGGGACACCTCCCACTACACCAGATTGCTCAGTGCCTCATCCAGCCTGGCCTTAAAATGGCAATGTCCCTGTCATTGTGGCATCACCCTAGGGGTGGCAAAGACATCTGAAAGGATGATGCCCAGCATTGTTGTCTGTGAGCAGACTCTGGCTCTGCACACTTCAACACACATCATCTTGCACATACACCAGGACCCACACACCTACACACAACTTACTCTTCTGTACTGAAGCATGTTTAATCCATGCAGAGAAATACTGGGAAGTTTTGGGCCTTACAGCATCTGTTTTCACTTTCCACAGGAACTCTCCACCCACCTTCATCTCCCCATGAGCAACGAGACTCAGCCAAGATGGAGAGCAACGTGTCCTCTGGGAACTGTACCCATCCCCAGATGTCCTTCCAGTCAACCCTATATGCCACCACTTACACCCTTATCTTCATCCCTGGCCTCCTGGCAAACAGTGCTGCCCTTTGGGTCCTGTGTCGCTTCATCAGCAAGAAGAGCAAAGCCATCATCTTCATGATCAACCTGGCAGTGGCCGACCTGGCCCACGTCCTCTCCTTGCCCTTGAGGATGTACTACTACATCAACCACACCTGGCCCTTTGGGAACTTCCTTTGCCAGGTGTGCTTCTACCTGAAGTACCTCAACATGTACGCCAGCATCTGCTTCCTCACCTGCATCAGCATCCAGAGGTACCTCTTCCTCCTCCATCCCTTCAAAGCCAAGGAGTGGAAGCGGCGGTATGACGTGGCCATCAGTGCTGCTGTGTGGCTCTTTGTGGGGGCAGCCTGCTTGCCCCTGCTCGTGGTGAGGAGCCCAGCCCTGTCCAAGAGCACAAACACTTGCTTCTCAGACCTTGGGGTGAAGCAGCTGAGCCCAGGATCCTCCATTGCCATGGTGACGGTGGCTGAGCTCTTTGGCTTCGTCATCCCCTTTGGCATCATCTCCTGCTGCACGTGGAAGATGTGGCAGTCCCTGAGGGAATGTCCCACCCAGCTGCAGAACACCAGTGAGAAGCAGAAGGCTCTACGCATGGTCCTGATGTGTGCTGCTGTCTTCTTCATCTGCTTCACCCCCTACCACATCAACTTCCCTTTCTTCATGATGGTGATCGAGAACATCATCCAGGATTGTGGTGTCCACAGGAGCACTCTTCGCTTCCACCCCATCTCCCTCTGCCTGGCCAGCCTCAACTGCTGTCTGGACCCTGTCCTCTATTACTTCATGACCTCTGAGTTCCAGGACCAGCTCCTTCGTCACAGCTGTGCTGCCCTCAGGGCTCGCTTCACACGCCGTGGGAGCAACCTCTCCATCACTGAAACTGGCCATGACATTCGGGTGAAGAAGAGGAACCTGCCACGCTTCAAGTTTTGGTCCCTTCCCAAGTTCTTTGGCCAAATAAACAGCATGGAAATCCCCCAGATGCCGCCTGATGAGCTTCTGTTGGAGTCCATCTCTTGAAGCATAAGCTGGTTCAGCCCATGTAGCTCCTGTCCAAGCTTCTCAAAGCTTGAGTGAGGATTGTGTTAAGTCTCCAAATGCTTCTTGAGTTAGCTTTATGTGCAACAGAGGACCAGGATCTGGCCTAGAAGGACATTTTCATGAAGATAAAGCCTTGCTGGATGTGTTCTAACTGTTGGGTACCATTTGTTTTAACAATTCTCCAACGTGCACTGAGCAACCTGAGCAAATCTAGTGGGAGGTGTCCCTGCCTATGGCAGGGGAGTTGGAACTAGATGAACTTTAAGTTCCCTTCCAACCCAAACCATTCTATGATTCTATGATAAGATACCTGAAACAGTCATTGCTGATGCCAGGATTTCTCCTGTGCTGGACTGCAGCCAGGTTTGGATCCTCCCGCTTTTTTCTGTTGTTTCAGTGCTTCTACATATTTGTCATTTTTGAAAAATCCTTCTGAATCCTGTGTCATAAGGTGGAGCTTCAGCCCCAACTGCAGCTCCCTGCAGCCCATCATGACCTGCAGTACCCATCATGCTCATGTGAGGCTCTGTGTTAGGACAATTAATTACTTCCATGTAAACTCAACCTCTCTCCACTGCAAAAAAACCCACATCAGCCATCTGGACTTCATCTAGCCTAATCTGGACTGCAAGAACTTTACCAACCTACATCAAAGAATATTAACCTGTAACCATCACCAGTGTTAAAAGAGAGTTTTTAGACAAATTGGGGTCAGGAAAAGGCACCCAGAGCTGAACAAGAAGCTCAGCTGGCTCTCAGGAGCCATGGGATGCTCAATTAAACATAGGGGGGATGGATGCTTGGAAGACAGACTGCAACTGGATATGCCATAAGTGAAGAAGACAAAGGATGAAGGACATCTCCTGGGGCATGTTTGCTCAAGGAGATCTGGGGCAGATCTCCAGAGGGAGGACAAGATGCTGGCATTGCCATGTCTTGTGTTGTTATTAGGAGTTTTGTGTTATTTGACATCCTGCTAAAGCCTGTGGTTGTGGACTAAGATGTTACCCAAACCTCTCAGTTTTGATTAAAAAAAATTAAATAAAATTAAAAAAAAAAAATCAGAAAAGGTCCCAGCCCTTTCTGGGTACTGAGAAAAGTTTACAGGACTGACCCGAGTGCTTCAAACTTGGGAGGGAATAAAATAATCTCAAGATGTATTTTTGTAATGTGGGTGTTATTTTAAGAGCTTATAAATAGTCTCATTGTCCACTGTGACTTCTCTCAAAGCAATGGTACCATCTGAAGTGGGGGGTTATCCCAGTTTAGGACTGGAAGAGAGCTGGTGGCCACCAGGGCCAGTCACACAGAGGCCAGAGATACAAGGTTTTATCCCTGTGGGCATCAATGACTGCAAGGACAAAAAACCCCACAGGGAAAGGCAGGCAAATGGGGGGTTTAATAGAAAAAAACAGGTTTGCCAATGATGGGATGCAAACTCCAAACCCAAGAAGTATTTTTGGGAAGAGCAGGCAGTGCTTTACCCTCATGTAGGGAAAACAGAATCATAGAAGGGCTTGGGGTGGAAAGGACCTTAAAGATTATCTAGTTACAACCCCCTGCCATGGGCAGAGACAACTCTCACTAGTCCAGGTTGCTCAGTGCCTCATCCAGCCTGGCCTTAAACACCTCCAGGGACTGAGGGGGCATCCACAACCTCTCTGGGCAACCTCTTCCAGTGTCTCATCAACCTCACCATAAAGAATTTCTTCTTATATGTAATCTGAATTCCCCCTCTTCCAATCTACACCCATTACTCCTAGTCCTGCCATCACATACCCTATTCAAAATTCCTACCCCAGCCTTTCTGTAGCCCCCTGAAGGGGGTATTGAGAAGCTACTCTGAGGTCTCTTCTGAGCTTTCTCAAGGCTCAACAACCTCAACTCCTTCAGCCTGTCCTCAGAAGGGAGATGCTCCAGCCCTCCCAGCATCTTCGTGGCCCTTCTCTGGACCTGCTCCAACAGCTCAATTTCCTTCTTCTGTTGAGGGCTCCACAACTGGACACAGTAACTCCAGGTGGGACCTCACCACAGCCCAGTAGAGGGACAAAATCACCTCTCTTGATCTACTGGTTGTACTTCTCTGCTCACACAACCTGCAGGGATTTGCTTTGGTACCTACAGCACAGATCAGAGACTGGCAGAAAACACTGAGCCAGGCAGAAAACACATTGCCCTGCAGCTTGTCCTGTCCTAAATCTCCCCCAAAAAAAGTGAAAATAATAAAAAGACGTGTGTTCCTTATTTGCTCATGGGGGGGAAGAGTTTTCAGGGCTGCAAAAAGCTGCTTGGATGGCACCAACCCAGCAGTGTGAGCAGGAAAAACAGGAAATTGGAGCAAAAAACCTCAATGGAGGGACCCAACTGCCACAGGCAGTTGGCAGTGACACCACCAGCACCTTAACTGGGAGCAGGGTTTTAACCTGGGAGTGGTCTTTTGGGAACAACATGACCCTGAGTATATGGGGTGGACATCCCAGCAGCCCTCAATAGCCACAGCTGGATATTTATGTCCTGCTGACCGACCACAAAGCCCCTGTTGCAGCTCCAGCCTTACCAGCAAGGCCAGACTCTGGGTTTCCCAGTAACTCCAGGTAACCACTGGGACTCTGTCAGCTCCCTTTCAGATTGTGCAGCTTTTCCTCAAGCTTTTGCAAGGCAGCTTTTCCCCTTCCTGAGAGGAAAACAGGAAAAAGCAAACAAAAAACCCCTCTCACTGATCTGTCACTTGGGAACACAACACAAGGGCTGTCCCTGTCACCCTACAGGTTACACTGGAAGCACAGCAGAAAATTCCCTTTCTAGGACAGATGTGCTGGATGTCAAGGATTTTGCTGGGTTTTATGCAAACTAAACACTGATGAAATATCCTTTTCCAGTGCAGGCTAGTGCCTTCTGCTCTTCAGAAACCATGAGACATCTGCTAGCCCACTTGTTCCATCACAGTCCACCAGTTGCCACCACCCTAAACCCCCAGGCTGAGTTCTGGGACTCAAATAGTGAGGTTTTGGGATCAACAAGAGCTCCGTCACCTGGATGCCAAATCGAGGGAGGGGACAGACAGACAGAGGATGCTGCTGGTCCCCAGTAGAGGGATGGAAGAGCCGAGGAGCAGCAGGTCCACCAGCAATGTTTTATCCCCACTATCCTGAGCTATTCACATGCAATTAATTACTCAAAATGGCTTCATACTTTACAACTGGCTTTGACTTGCTTGGAAATATAAATATAAATATGTGTGTCTGTCCATATGCACACACACTGGACATTATGAGGGGGCAATGGTTTGAAACCAGAGCAAGGTAGGGTTAGGTTAGACATTAGGAAGAAGTTCTGCACCATGGGGGTGATGGGACACTGGAACTGGTTGCCCAGAGAGCTGGTGGAAGTCCCATCCCTGGAGACATCCAAGACTAAGTTTGCTGAAGCTCTGAGCAACCTCATCTAGTGCAGTATGTCCCTGTCACTGCAGTTGGTGGCACTAGATGGCTTTGGAAGGTTCCTTACAACCTTGTGATTCTATGATATATACACCTAAAACACTGCAGTTCTTGGGAATGAATATCCAAGAAGCCTCCTCTCATGCACACCACTTTTTAGGGCCCCAGAAGAAAGAGGGAAGATCAGCTTTCTCTTTGCTAAAAATACCTTTTTCCTCCCTCCATGACCGCACACTTCCATGCCAGCCCCTGCAAAGTGACTTTGCCTCTGGAAAACCACTCAGGCTGAACTCCCAGCAGGGGTTTGTACCACCTACACAGCAGTCAGACTGACTACCATGATTTTTGGCAAGGTGCTGGTGGCCACCACCATCGGCAAGGAGCTGCTTCTCCATCCACCTACCCACCTCGTGGCAAAGGGAAGGGGAAAGGGCCGCCCCTGGCAGAGGAACAAACACAGACAACTTCATTTCTCAGCACAACCTAAGCGCAGGGAAAGCAAATTTCACTGCTGTAAACCAACCCCAGCCTGGGATTGATTTTCCAGACAGTCATGATTTCATCAGACCCAAGGCCAACTTTTTGATCCAGGGGCTCACCCAACAACACCCTATGAAGCCCAAATCCCTGGTATTCAAAGTGACACCCCCCTTTTAGGGACCCAGTGATGGCCACCAGTCCCTCCTGTGCTGCAGAGTCCTGCTCATGGCACAAGGGGAAAGGATTTTGGGAACTCCACCTCAATGCCAAGCCACGTTCAGCTCTGTAAGGGTCAGCTCTCCTCCCCGAAACAGCCAAAGCCTCAACCTTGCAGGAGCCAGCAAGACCTTTCCAGCAGGAACTGTCATGCCAAGTGCTTAGTTTTGCTCCTCTTAACATGTTTTTTTAAAGAGAATTTTCCTGCTGTAGGCAGACAGGGCAGCCATGGAGGCTGGGGAGAAAAATCTGGATCTTTTTAACCCACCTGGCCCATCACTAACAAAAATTCATTGAAAACAGACTCGAAACCTACTCCCTGGAATTATTTCTGTTAAAGAATGTCAGTGTAGGAATATCTCAGCTTGCTCTGTCTGAGGAACATTAAAGATCATGACCATTTAGGTAGGAAGAGACCTTTCAGGTCATCAAGTCCAAACATCAGCCCAATTCTGACAAGCCTCATGCCTGAACAGGGACTTGAACCCTAGAACCTTAGGATAGGAGTCAGATGCTCTCCCAGCTGAGCTGCACAACCAAGTCTCCTACAAGGTCATAGAGTCATAGAATGGTTTGGGTTGGAAGGAAGCTTCAAGATCATCTAGTTTAAACCCCTTGCCACGGGCAGGGACACCTCCCACTAGACCAGGTTGCTCAGTGCCCCATCCAGCCTGGTCTTAAACACCTCCAGGGACAGAGAGGGCATCCACAAGTCATAAGCCTCAAACTTAAATGCACATGTTAGATAAAATTTGATCTGAGAAGTAGCATCTGGGGCAGAATCACCAAGCAATAAGTTCTCCTGAGTTTTGATGGTCTGAACTACTGCCTGCCCTGTCCACCTGCAGAAGGGAAATGGAACCTCATAGTAGCTTCTCAATACCTGAAGGGGGTTACAGAAAGGCCAGGGAAGGACTTTTTAATAGGGTCCAGGATGGCAGGACTAGGACTAACTAATGCAATTTGGAAGAGGAGAGATTCAGGCTGGAGATAAGAAAGAAGTCGTTTCCTGTGAGGGTGGTGAGATACTGGAATAGGTTGCCCAGAGAGGTTGTGGATGCCCCCTCAATCCCTGGAGGTGTTTAAAGGCCAGGCTGGATGAGGCATTGAGCACCCTGGTGTAGTGGGAGGTGTCCCTGCCCATGGCAGTGGGGGTGGAACTGGATGATCTTGAAGGTCCCTTCCAACCCAAACCATTCTAGGATTCCATGATAATCCCTGCTGGAAAGGACTGACTGCTGCAAAATTGAGGCTTTGACTATTGCTGGGAGGAGAACTGAGTCTGTAGAGCTGAACAGAGGCTCTTGTGCAGCCCTTACTGGGGAACAGCACAACTCAGACTGGGGTTTGGATGCTAGGAAAGGGGAGGTGGGGAAGACACCTTGGGATTCCCACCCCCACACACCCTGAGAAGGGGTTGAGGCACGTGAAGGCTCCTGGTGTGACGGGAAGCAGGATGGATGCTGGAGGCAACTCAGAGAGCAAGGCACCAGCAAAACAGGATATGGTTATGCTCTGAAAGGTGTTTTTGAAACAAAAAAGTCCATCCGTACAGTAAATACACTCCCAGGCTGAAGCACAGGCTGGGCTTTCTGATAAATAGGCGGCCTTCTGCGGAAATGAAAGTGTGAAATTGAGCATCCATCCTCCCCATTTGATGAGGAAAAAGATAAGAGATTGTTTCAGAGCTCAGCTGCTCTTCAGCCATGGTGGGCCTGGTCCAATGTCCCTCATGGTACTCTTTGTGGAGAGAGCACAGGGGTCAAGCAGGAGAAGGCTGCCAGGGCAGAACAGGGGTGTAGAGAGAAATAAAATCATAGGGTTGGAAGGGACTTTCAAAGGCCATCTAGTGTCACCCCCTACAGTGAACAGGGACATCCTGCATTAGTCTGACCTTGGATACCTCCAGGCATGATGGGGCCTCTACCACCTCTTCAGGCAACCTGTTCCAGTGTCTCACCACCTCCATGGGGAAAAACTTCTTCCTCTTGTCTCACCTAACCCTGCCCTGCTCTAGTTTCAGACCACTGTCCCTCATCCTGTGGCTCCATGTCCTTGCAAACATCCCCTCCCCAGCTTTCCTGGAGCACCTTCAGGCATTGGGAGACTGCTACAAGTTCTCCTTGGAGCCTTCTCTTCTCCAGGATGAACATCCCCAGCTCTCTCAGCCTGTCCTCATAGCAAAGGTGGCTCCAGCCTCCTGATCATCTTTGTGGCCTCCTCTGGACCCTCTCCAACAGGTCCATGTCCTTTTTGTGCTCCAAAGCTGGACACAATAGCTTCAGATGAAGTCTCACCAGAGCAGAGCAAAGGGGCAAAATCACCTCCCTCCACCTTCTGGCCACGGCTCTGCTGATGCAGCCCAGGATATGGTGGGCTTCTGGGCTGCGAGTGCACACTGTTGACTCATGTCCAGAATACTAAAAGGATTTGATTCCAATCACTATGAAGGAAACAATTTGTAAAGCATGAGAGCTCCCAACAGAGGCAGCTGCAGGAAGGCACTGGCAGGGTCAGGGAAAACTTTGCATCCCAGACCCCACTGCAATTAGGGAAATGCTCTGGGATTAATGTGAATCGAATCAGCATCCTCCAACTGAGGCCTCAACTCATCTCCCTGGAGACCTGGCCACAGCAACAAGCCTCAAACTACTTCTAGTCCAAGAGAATCAGCAGATTAATCCATCCCCAGACCCTAGGGGACATCTCTGTGGCAAAGATCCCACAGTGCTGAAAGCTCTAGCTCCTCCACAAGATTAATTAAACCACATTAAGTAACCAGTGAGCTTCCAAAACACAACCAGAAGCTTTAACCAGGATTATTACAACTGAAATGGGCAAAATCCTGTGTGTTTTGGGAGGCACAAGTAACAAAACGCCAGCCAGGAGCTGTGCCACCACAGGGATGACAAACAGGACATGCTGTGAGGATGTAAAAGCCCATGAGGTGCCCAAGAAATTAATTTCCTATAAACCACAATTTAAAAAAAGGGAGTATATAGAGCTACAAAGATTCACCATAGGCTGAAATTGTTACACAAGTAAATCAATAATGCTATAAAAGAGTAGGTGTCACTTTGATCATGAGGTGATGGCGTGGTGGAGACACCACAGTGGATGGCACTGCCTGGCAGGGATGTCACCCTTCAGCAGAGCCACCACCCTCTCCCTAAGTCACTCTGCAAAGTAAGACATGCAAAGAACATGAATAAATGCCACTTTAAAAGCTGCAAATAATGTTAGTCTGAATTACTACAGCAGAGGTTAAAAATACGAGTAACCATTTTTCAAACTAAGATTGAGCTGAGAATCCTCAATCTTTTTGTTTGTTTGTTTTCAGTACCTTTGGAGCTCGAGTCCCCCAGATGGAGAACTGCAGAAGTACTATTTTTTCAAGCCAAACAGCAGAGAGCAGCCTGTGCCGTGGCCACCACCACCCTCTACCGACAGCCACTGCCTGTGGGACACTCTGTGGGTGCAGAGCTGGAGGGGCCACGGTAGGTTGGTGATGTAGGGATGGGTGACACCACTCCACGGAACAAACATCCACTAAAAAGTGAGGCATCTGGCCCTGGATTGCTCTGCAAGGTGTATAAATCCACAGAGTTAGAAAATAATAATGGTGGAGAACTATCTGCTGAAAACCAGGACCATGATCAGCTTCAGTGTGAGTTTCTGAAGCCTCCCCAAAGGAGCCAGGACCTGCAGCATGGTGGTAAAATAGGTCCAGATGAGAGTGAAGAAACCTTTCTCAAGGATCTGGGGAAGGGAGAAGAACTGATGAAACATCTGGCTTCATCAGCCTCAGTAGCTAAGTGTCCTAAGTAGAAGGTGGCACTGCAAGTAGATGTTGCCCCATGGCAGCCTGCCCTGCTTCAGCCAAGGTGTCAAGCTTCCCAGGACCACCACCACCAGGACTGAGGAAGCTGCTGGGGCGGCAGCAGCCTCCCATAAAACAGCAACTGCCATACCAAGGAGTCAGTTTCCAGAACACTCAAAAAACAACAGCATCCCTGCATATATACAATGAAGATGATGAGAGGGCTGGAGCACCTCCCTTCTGAGGACAGGCTGAAGGAGTTGGGGTTATTCAGCCTGGAGAAAAGAAGGCTCAGGGGGGACCTCAGAGTAGCTTCTCAATACCTGAAGGGGGCTACAGAAAGGGTGAGGATAGCACTATTTAATATGATATGTGATGGAAGGAGTAGGAAGAACAGATGCAAATTGGAAGAGAGGAGATTTAGGCTGGAGAGAAGAAAGATATTCTTCACTGTGAGGGTGGCGAGATACTGGATGAGGTTGCCCAGAGAGGTTGTGGATGTCCTCTCAATCCCTGGAGGTGTTTAAGGCCAGGCTGGATGAGGCACTGAGCAACCTGGTCTAGTGGGAGGCGTCCCTGTGTTGGAACTAGATGATCTTTAAGGTCCCTTCCAACCCAAACCCTTCTTATGATTCCATAAATAACCACAGAAAAGAGAAGCAGGGTCAGGTCCCACTGGGATGGGGGTTAGGAGGAGGGGCAGGGCTGGTGTCAGATGGGGAGGGCCCTGTTCCCCCCACGCAGGCGCAGGCAGCAGCTCCCTGTGGTTGCACTTTTGCTTTGAACGTCAAGAGAGGTGGGGACCCACCACCAGCACCCACAGATCAGATCCCACAGTGTCACACCAGAGCCAGCCACCGAGACAACAAAGGTAGGACTGGTTCTCTTTTATCCACAATTACTTTTGCTTCTGGCTAACGGGTTTAAATTGTGCTCTTTTTCTGATCATTGCAACAAACATGGTGCTTCTTACACCAGAAGCGCTGCGAGGGGGACATCCCACTGAGAGGCAGGAGGGTGCAGTGGTAACCACCAAAACTGTGAATCCCAGAAGTTGAAGAGTAGAAGCCAGGAAACTGAGGCTGACCCCATGTATGGGTCAGAAACCATCGTAATATTTGGAACAAGACACCCAGGGAAAGGGTTGAGGCACCATCCCTGGAGGTATTTATAAGACAGGTGGTCACAGAGCTTAGAGAGATAGTTTAGGGCTGGTCCTTGGCAGACTAGGGCTGCTGGTTGGACTGGGTGATCTGAAAGGTCCCTTCCAACCTTAGTGATTCTACAGCTCCATTTCTCACTTGAGAGCCCAAACAAGATGCCCCATGAGGGAGAGGAGGGGTATGACTTAAGCCAAAATCACCAGCCATGACATTTCAGTCCCTATTTTTATTACGTGAGCATCAAGAAATAGCCTTTACCACCACCAACTGTGAGATTTTTAGTCTTTCCAAAACCCACCACTGCTGGTGAAGGGACTTTTTGAGGCCAACACAACCCATCTCCACAAGCACAGGAATATCTGGCCTGATTTACTCATTGCTCCAGGTCCCACTTGGGTTCATCTTGCTGTGTTTATCAAATGGATTTTCTTAAAAGGCTCATTTCTCACCAGAGCAATGCTGACTTTCCACTGGCAATTTTCCACTTAATCACAAAAGCCAAGGGAGGGAGGAGGTGACAGGGGTATCTGTGCCACCCATGATACCACAGCCCTGCCAGCACAGCCACATGGCTGGGTGTCCCCTGGGGGTATGCACTGAGACTTTGGGTGGAAAATTCACAGCTTTGGTACTTGTTACCATTTACCCACAAATTCAGGGTGTGCCAGGAAGGGAGAAGAGAGATGGGGGATTAGGTGGACACACAACGCTCCTCCTCTGGGTTGATTTTTCCTCTTAAAGCTAGGATAAATATTCACAAGGAGGGGGCATAAGAGCTTTCACAAAGGATTGGAAAGCAAAAGCATATTTTTCATACATCATTGACCTCAAGTACTTAGGTTTTCCCTCCATTATTCTTAGAATTCACCCAGCCAAAATCCCCCTGGTGTCCCCGGCTGCCTCCCTCACTCACCGCCCACCAGCCCCTCCCAGACACTCACAGAACAATTTGGGATGGAAAGGACATGAAAGATGACCCAGTTTCACCCCCCTGCCATGGGTAGGAACACCTCCCACCAGCCCAGGTTGCTCCAAGCCCTGTCCAGCCTGCCCTTGAACCCCTTCAGGGATGGGACAGCCACAGCTTCTCTGGGCAGCCTGGGCCAGGGGTTCACCCCCCCCACAGTGAAGAGTTTCATACTGATACCTCATGGAAATCTTCCCCCTTTCTATTTCAAACCATTTCCTCTTGTCCTATGGCTCCCCTCCAACATCCAAAATCCCTTCCCAGCCTTCTCATAACCCACTTAGGGACTGGAAGGAGCTCTAAAGGTCACCCTGTGCTTGAGGACTCCAAAACTTGATGCAATACCCTTCAGCCTACAGAAAAACTGGGATAGGACTTTTTAATAAGGTCCATGATGGCAGGACTAGGACTAACTGATGCAATTTGGAAAAGGAGAGATTCAGGCTGGAGATAAGAAAGAAGTTCTTTGCTGTGAGGGTGGTGAGACACTGGAAGAGGTTGCCCAGAGAGGCTGTGGATGCCCCCTCAATCCCTGGAGGTGTTTAAAGGCCAGGCTGGATGAGGCACTGAGCAACCTGGTCTAGTGGGAGGTGTCCCTGCCCATGGCAGGGGGGTTGGAACTAGGTGATCTTGAAGGTTCCTTCCAACCCAAACCATTCTATGACTCACAGTGAGTCTCACCCAGCCCCTTCCCAAAATTCCAGAGCCAGAAAGGAAGTCTTTCTCAACACGAAGTAGAAAGTCAAGGAGCACATGGAAGACAGAAAGCAGCCATGCCATGGAAAGAGTCAAGTACCTCAAGCAAATAAGACACTAGTAGAAAAACCCCCCAAAAAATAGAAACCCTTTCATTCCACTGTGCCCCACAGACACAACCTGGAAAGCTTTATCTGTCTCACTGCTGGTTCAGCCCCAACAAGACCCACTTTTATTTCACACAACCACAGAAATCAGATGGGATGTACCTGCTCACTCTGCAAAGTGGAAAAGCTGCTCTTATCTGTACTGCTTTGCAAACACAGGAGGCAACAAGGATGATGGAAGGGCTGGAGCCACCTCTGCTATGAGGAAAGGCTGAGAGAGCTGGGGATGTTCAGCCTAGAGAAGATTCCAAGGAGAACTTGTAGCAGTCTCCCAGTGCCTGAAAGGTCTTCAGGAAAGCTCAGGAGGAGCCGTTTGCCAGGGCATGGAGCCACAGGATGAGGGACAATGGTTTGAAACTAGAGGAGGGCAGGGTTAGACGAGACATTAGGAAGAAGTTTTTCACCGTGAGGGTAGGGAGACACTGGAAGAGGTTGCCCAGAGAGCTGGTGGGGATCCCATTAAGTCTGGAGACTTCCAAGGCCAGGCTTGCTGAGGCTCTGAGCAACCTGATCTAGCACAGGATGTGCCTGCTCACTGCAGGGGATGGGACTCGATGGCCTTTGAAGGTCCCTTCCAACCCTATGATTCTATGATTACATAATACAGCCAAAAGTGAGCTCTGAAGCCCCAGGGAACTCTAGGACATCACACACATTTCCAAAAAGGTGGCCACATCCAGAGCCCCATTCCAGTTCCTCATGCCAGCCAAGCTCCAGTAAACGGAAACCAAACCCAGGGAGGGACTGAGCAACCACCACACGGCCTCTGTTTGCACAACTTCAGCAGGAAACTGAATTTCAAGTTGAAATCGCCCCTCTGCACGTCTTTCTTTTGTTTTAGGCCATACAAGAGAAGGAAACAAATTAAAAAAAAAAGAAGAGGGAGAGTTCCAAGCCAGCAGCACAGCAAAGCCTCCCCACTGAGAGGGTAAGTCAGTAGAGGTCACCAAGGGATCAGCAACAGCTGCTGCTCAGCCCATGTCACATCTACCACAAGCTTTAGATGTTTTTAGGGTAGAACACCAGCCCCACACCAAAAATAAGGTGCTTATGCACCTATTGCTCACCTGAGCCTGCAGGTCCTTACAAGAATAATCTGTGATGGCAGGATAGGGCCACACTGATCTCTTGCCTTGGCTCTAGGAGGGAGCAGGAGATGTCTGGCATCACCTCAAGGACACAAGCACTAACACAGGACCAGAAATTATGGTGCAATAAGAGGGCATCACCTCCAAATAGTGCCTGGCTTCCCTCCAAACTGATTTAGGAACTGCTGTGACCTTGCTTCCTGGGGCAAAACACTCAGGATTTACTAACGAGGATCAGGCCAGTTATAACCATCTTCAGGTGAGGAGTTTGCTCCTGGAAGAGGTGATGGGAGCATGGAGCAGAACCTGGATGTATCTCAGGCCCACTAGTGTGGTTGCTGTGCTTTCTACCACATCCCCAGCTCATGTGCTTGTTCATATAGAATCATAGAATGGTTTGGGTTGGAAGGGACCTTCAAGATCATCTAGTTCCAACCCCCCTGCCATGGGCAGGGACACCTCCCACTACACCAGGTTGCTCAGTGCCTCATCCGGCCTGGCCTTAAACACCTCCAGGGATTGAGGGGACATCCACAACCTCTCTGGGCAACCTCTTCCAGTGTTCCAAATGTCACCAACAATGGGGTCTCCTTGGCAAAAAACAGGGAGGAAAAACCCACTTGGGAGAAGAAGGATGAGTAGCCTGGGGAGAGTCTCACACCTACAGCCGCAGCCAGCTCCCCGGTGCTGGGGGAGGGAAGAGAACACAGAGCACGTGGAGCAAAATTTCCTCTTTCTGGTGCTTTTTTTAGCATCTGGCTGGTTTTCACGTAGCATGTTCAGCTGAAATTTGCAATGTTACTGCTTGGGATTTCCAAAGACCAGTTTCTCACATTGCTGTGTTTTAATTCCCCCCTTCCAAGGGCAGCAGCTCTCACAGGGACAACTCTGGGGTGCCCTTAGGTGAAGATCCTCTCTGCTCCTCAGCTTTCACTGGGCTGGTAGGGACCTCGTGCTGTGGGTTGCAGCCCCTCAGGAGAGGTAGAATCATAGAATAGAATCATAGAATGGTTTGAGTTGGAACGGATCTTAAAAATCATCTAGTTCCAACCCCCCTGCCATGGGCAGGGACACCTCCCACTACACCAGGTTGCTCAGTGCCTCATCCAGCCTGGTCTTAAGCACCTCCAGGGATGGGGCATCCACAACCTCTCTGGGCAACTTCTTCCAGTGCCTCACTTCCCTCATAGTAAAGAATTTCTTTCTTATCTCCAGCCTGAATCTCCCCTCTTCCAATTTGCATCCATTACTTCTAGTCCTGCCATCCTGGACCCTATTCAAAAGTCCTACCCCAGCCTTTCTGTAGCCCCTTTCAGGTACTGAGAAGCTACTCTGAGGTCTCCCCTGAGCCTTCTCTTCTCCAGGCTGAACAACTCCAACTCCTTCAGCCTGTCCTCATAACGAAGGTGGTCCAGCCCTCTCATCATCTTCATGTCCTCCTCTGGACCTGCTCCAACAGCTCAATGCCCTTATGTTGAGGGCTCCCTAAGCCCTCTCTCTGAGCTCTGAGTTCAATGACTTTGCTGTCAGCACACCAGTTGCAGATCAGAAAACCCTCAGTTCAATAAAATATATCGCATCATATTCAATTTGACTTTTTCACAACTGCTTTTTCTAAGCTTTCCTCTTACCCATCTTGCACCATGTGACTGCTGGGCCTGTTGGAAATACCAGACACTGGCCCTAAGATGACTGTTGGTGGATTTTGTTTTAAAATTATTTGCATGGTAAGCAGCTGACATCTGCTGATACCAGTGATTGTTTTTTTAATTTTTTTAAATTGTTGGGTTTTTTTTCTTCTAAGCAAGCTTGTCTCTCCTCTTTTTATTTGCCCAGAAGCTCTTCTTTACCCAGTCAGGGAGGCTGAATCACACTATTTTTCCTCTGTCTGCATTCCTGGGTGGGTAAATCCACCCTGCCTCCATCTCTAGGCTGTGGGACACATGAAGGGAAGGAGAAGATGCAGTTCCAGCCCCATGGACACACACAAGAGCATTTTTCCTCTTGTCCCCCCAGTGCCTTCATTTCCCCATCCCACTGCAGAGACACTTTCACCCTCTCCCATCTCCTTGCTCCCTCCATTCCATCCTCAGGGCAGGGATCTCCTTGCATCATCTTCTTGCAGGATGATGCAAGGTGAGGCATGGCAAGAGAAGAGCTGACCACCACACACACCATCACCAAATTCTCCTGCTAAAGAGATAATCCCACAGCTCTTGCAAGTTTGTCTGTATCTTTCCTTGTGTAAGACCTATGTCTTCCCTCAGAACTGTAACTGCACCTCACTCTCTTTCAGACATGTTGGATGTCAAACTCCTGTGTTGAGAGAAAGGGCTAAAACACCACCTGGAAGGTGACAGAAATGCAGCTTTGGTGACAAACTATCCACTGCTTCAGCACACACCAAAGCATTTCTGGGTGTGGATCTCCTCTCTACAAGCCACCAGAGAAAGATCTAGTAACTTCTGACAAAGAGAACAAGCAAGGCACAAAAGCAGGACTTCAATTGACTCACACACCCCATAATGAAGCTCCTCCCCAGAGTGGACACGATGTCCTGGTAACCAAAGCCCCACCAACAGACGCTGGGGATGAACTTCTTTATTTGAACACCAACAAGCTGAAGACAAGGTGGCCACGGGATGCAAAGGAGGAACATGTTATCATGCTGAGCTTGCATCTGGAGAACAACCATGACCAACAGCTCGACCTGCACTGAGACAGACCTCAGGCCCTACTATGCAATCACATACACTTTCATCCTCATCCCTGGGCTGATAGGAAACACCTTAGCTTTGTGGGTCTTCTACGGGTACATGAAAGAGACTAAAAGGGCTGTGATATTTATGATCAATTTAGCCATTGCTGACTTGTCTCAGGTTCTCTCCCTGCCCCTGAGGATTTTCTACTACTTGACCAAGACGTGGAAATTTGGGAAAGGCCTCTGCATGCTCTGCTTCTACCTGAAGTACGTCAACATGTACGCCAGCATCTACTTCTTGGTTTGCATCAGCGTGAGAAGGTATTTGTTCCTCATGTACCCCTTCAGATTCAGCGACTGCAAACGCATCTATGATGTCTACATCAGCATCGTGGGGTGGGTGGTGGTGGGTGTTGGCTGCTTGCCTTTCCTCCTCCTCCGCCTCCACAAGGACAACAACAACGACACGTGCTTTGTGGACCTCCCTGTGGAGAACGTTGGCCTTCCCACCTCCATCGCCATGATGACCATAGGTGAATTTCTGGGCTTCATAACACCCTTACTTATCATCCTCTATTGCTCCTGGAAGACTATCTTGTCACTGAAGGAGAAGAATTCTGCTTCACATGACCTCGGGGAAAAAAAAAAAGCCTTGAAGATGATCCTCACCTGTGCTTTGGTGTTTCTCATTTGCTTTGGACCTTATCACATCAGCTTTCCTCTAGATTTCTTTGTTAAAACCAAAACAATTAAAAACAGATGTGTCCAGAAGGTGATCTCAGTGTTCCATGTTGTAGCTTTGTGCCTTGCCAGCTTGAACTCCTGCGTGGACCCCATCATCTACTACTTTACCACAGAGGAGTTCAGGAGACGCCTTTCCAGGCAGGATTTGCAAGACAGCATCCAGCTCCACAACCTCAGCTACGTGAGGAAACACTCCAAAGATGTGGTCAAGGAGGACACCATAGCCTTCTAGTGCTGGCCTTCCCCAAACTCTTGCCAAGACTTCCCAATGTTCACTAGATTTGGAGTTTTGGTCCATTTCTTTTCCTTCAGGACACTGAGAGCGATGACTCAAATGAACTTCAGATGAAGGTTGAATAAAAGCAAGAGGAAAAACCCCAAAACTCAAACCTGACTGAGAACATGCTGATTTCATACTTTGTTTGTAAATTTTCCCTGAATACAAATACCAGCATGAATTCTCTCTCCCAGGCCTTTTTTCTAATGTGGGCACTAGGAGCAGGTACCTTTGGAGAAGGAGGACATGGACCTGTGGCATGAAGCGATGCTGTGTCCCATTGTCACTAGTGAGGGACATTTTCAAGCCATGTCCTGGTCAAGCACCTTGGCTTCAGGAAGAGGCAGCAAAGATTTTGAAAGAATTTTATCCTAAAAATTTGTAGATTACAGAGGATTACATGTTTCTGAAGCAAAAAACACTCCAGCAGTGACTGAGAGCATCAAGAGTCTGCCTTAAGCCAGGTTTCCCCCAGAGCAAGGAGCATGAGGTGGCCCCACTGAGCCTCCACTGAGCCGTCACTCTGG